>DWTU01000008.1:0-39093 GCA_018251515.1 Cecropterus confusis | reverse complement strand
TGGCCAGCGCGGTGGACTATGGCCTGAAGCTCTCTCAATCTGAGAGAAGACCCCTGCCCAGCAGTGGGACAATAATGGGTTGACGGTATTTAAGAGAAGAAGATGTCTGGCAGGCTGACTGACATACTCAGAGATTAAAGCTCAGCCGGAACCCCTGAACCTAGAATTCTAAAATTAAAGACAATTTACCAAATAGTGTCAGTCAGCATTCAAAATAAATTTTGGAAATTCCGCCTATAATGAGGATAAAATATAATATAAATAAATAAATTATAATATAATAATAATATTAATTCCGCGTATATTACTATTATAATACGAGTTGAAAGTTTATTTAAAAATCTTACAATTATGATACTAGAAATGAAAACTCATTATTGGCGTTCTAGTCTTATTATTAAAGTTTAATTTATATCAAAGTCTGTCTCCGAAAAGCACCAAAAGATTTCAAGTCAAAGAATACCTTTGTCTGACACTTTCCTACTACGGTCATAGAAGGACACCGCTTAGTAGGCAGATTTTATATAAGATGGACGGTTTTAATCGATTTTAGTAATTGTTTATAGTACCCAGGGTAATGCAATTTGGCATGTTAAACAAATCATCTTTGTTTTAATAGTAAACTGACGCATTCAAAGTAACGCGTAAACAGGTGTGTTTATTTAATAATTACTCAGACGTACAATGTAACTTTCCTTATACGTAAATAGGACAAATTTTTGTCGCGACAAACATCTAGTTTTGTTGCGTGTGTTGCCATATTTGTGAGATTTTCCTTATATTTAGGGAAATAGATCAACCAGGCCTGACGATTTTAAATACGACAAACTATCGTTTTTAAAGTGTTAGATATTGAAATTTTGCTATAGATCACAGATTTGCAATGAAATATTAAATAATATATATAACATTCAGTAAGCCCTTTATGCCTGAATAAAGGACTCTCCTATGAGCACATAGTAGGCAAGGTAGGGGAAGGAACCCCACCCCTAGCGTAGTGGAAAAAATCTTCAGGTTTTTTTATTCCCGACACACCCATAGCTCTGGGTGAGAAAAAAATTTTGGAACTAGCTGGCCTAGTTCTCCACCTTTTGCTCCAATTCACATTGATTTAGTCAATTGAGAACTAAATGATAACCTAATTTTATTAAAACAAAAACCTAAAAATAAAAAATAGCTTGTTATGAAGTCAGCCTTTTACCAAGAACTAATCTTAGAATTCACTTCAGTAATAAATACCCAACGGATTTAAATTGAAAAAACAAATACAAACAGCTTGCCGGCAAAAAGTAGGGAATTTACGCCAACAAAGCTTAATCATTTTGGCAGAAATTCGTGTAAGAAAAGATACATTTCTGTTAATTTATTTTGGAAGGATTTTTCGCAAAATAACCTTGTTGGTATTGCAATATTTATATATTTAAATGTTGTGTAAGATAATGACGCCATAGTTTCTACACCTTAAAAGTAAATTTATAATATGACCATTTTGGCTCTTTTGTTGTAACTTTTTTCTTATTCAAATAGATTACTTTAAATGTCTAATAACAATATAAAAATATTTGAATAAATAACGAGCTATACTTTAATGCGGCTTTTTGTGGTATTGACATAAGAATTTTGAGATAAAACGTATACAAAAACACTTTTAAATAATTATGCAATATCGTGTAAAAAATTCAAATCGATTCACTGACTAATTTCCGACTTTTGTGGTCACAAACATAGTCGAGTAGTAACGATATGAATATTTACGCAGTGTAACATCAAAACATTCCATTAAAAAAGGAAGCATTATATTCGCGTCTCATCTAAATAAATCGTCATCAAACCGGTGTCGTGTTATAAAGTCATAAACACACTGCGAATCAATTAAAAACAAATGCCTTTAGCATTACCATACGACCTCATTATAGATTCTAGGTGAAGATCTTACAAAAACTACGACCTTACTGTTTGAAAGGAAACACAAAATTACAGTAAATTTGTTGGTAATTAAAAATCCAAGCGCAAACATAAAGCCATTAATACTAACTGCATTGTATTGTAGGAATAAGTGAAGAGCAAGATCATTATCGTTAGACATTTTTTCTTTAAAAAAAAAACATAATTATAAAATCATAAAGACGAGGGGTAGGTACGTAGTAAAATTCCACTGTCAAAATACGGAATAATATAAATTTAATAATTAAAAAACAAAAAACCAAAAACATGAAAATTTTTCCTAACGTAAAAATGTAAAATAATGAGGGTACAAAATAATAAATAATAATAAAGTCGCGGCAGAATTGGTTCTTAGTTCTTTATAATATGATTTTATTTAAATTTAAAGATTATTAAATATTTCCGTATAAGAATTTTGGAACTTATTTGACACACGGTTAGGGCATAACACTACTACGAATTATTATTAGTCTGTAAAAAATTGTAACTAACCTGTTATTCTTTTTGGTCCCGTTAGCACCACATTCGATTTCGCTCCCGCCATAACTAGTTACCAATGGCACATCACCTTCCGCCATCATTGTTGCACAGATCACTTTGAATTTGGAATTCGCTGAGCGCTCTTTATTCTTTAGATCACGTGATAGCAATGTACGTAACGTTTTATTTTTACGACGCACACGTCCAACGTCGAAGCGTGCACTGCCGGACTGACCACTGACCGATTATATTTTATTGATGTAAATTTCATGATGAGCGCAGCGACAGATAACATATGACGATATTGTCATTGATAATTGAACGGCATTATGCGTGAATCGCAATTCACAATCATTTCCGCCATTTTTTTTTTTATATGGCAGAGTAAAGTTTCATCTACATTTTTCTAGTAAAATAATACTGATAAAATCTAGTTTTATCCACTATATTATCTATGATGTATTTTTTTTATGCAACAGGAGTTGCGACACAAGTCCGGGATTTTTCGTTTTTTTTTTAATGGAGGGGACTCGGGAGTAGTTTGGCATTTATCAAAGTATGTGTGTAATCCGGATACTTTTGAAATCCGGGAATATACGACTAATCGGATAAGCAATATATTAAATAATTTTACTTAAAAATTTGTTCTTATGCTCACTTACATAACGTGACCATATTTTGCTGACTCAAATCGAGACATCTCATAACCGATTAAATAAGGAAATTCAATTTTTAGTATCCAAGCGACAAATTAATTTTTCGACAATTGTCGGAGGAAACAAAAATCCCTCCCTAAGTAAGACTCTTCACGACTCGTTGCAGGACTTTCACATATTCCCCATATTTATCACCATCATGGGTAATCGGGACAATTGCGTCCCGACCGTTTACACGGGGACATCAGCTCGAACGGCCGAAAAACGTGATGGTCCCGTTCTAAACGGGATGTATGGTCACGTTAATCGCGCGTCGTTAATTTGGACGAATAGATCAACATGCAATCATGGGCTATACGAGAATCATTCTGAAACGAGGCAGAATTAAAGTTATTAATGCTAACTAGCCTAACTGGCAACATTAATTAATATAATAAGATGAAACCCCTAGCGCACAAAGAAAACGTTTAAGGCATGCCGTGGGCACGTTAAAGCGATTTTATACCTTCTAAAGTTTCATTGTTTATTTATTTGCCATAATTTGATATGATAATAACCATACTTTTGCACTCTCTTCTTTTTCTGTGTCGTGGGGTTATGGAGACAGATGAATACAAAAACATCCAGACCCAGGACGTAAGCAGAACAGAACCACTTATCATATGAATGCTCGTTTGCTACTTCCATAAAATATTATAAAAAAGTCCAGCAACTGACTTCTAACGGTTGCCATTTGGTTGTATTATATATCTAGTTCATTTTACAAAAGTAACTCTGTGAAATAAGTTTTTTTCTCGTTATTTTAGTAATAATATTCCTAATTACGTATAAATTACCTGTACAATTGTGTGTACTTTGTGTTACAAACTTTGTATTTTAATTAGCAAGTGCCATTTATAAAATTTACTGACATTTTATGCTTATTTCCTTTGTAAACCTGCTTATAACATAAATGTTTGCAAAAAATAGGCGTCGTGGCAAAAAATAGGCGCAATTAATATATTTTTAATTAAACTATTAACAAAATATTTTTCATTATAATGGGGAAAATATTTTAACTACTTAATTCATTACATAAACATATTTAAATTATTATGAGAATAAGCCTAGGTTTATTTAGGAAAAGATCAAAAGATATCTACTTGTAATATATACGTCTTGAACATTGACTTTAGATAGGTGTATAACTATTGTTTTTATTAAGGTCTTTATATATAAATAACATACTAGATATAATTGCGGCTTAAGCTGTATAGAATACTTTGTTCTTTAGATATTAGGGACCAAAGTATTATGCTTGTTATCATTGATTCTGGAATAAAATGTTAAAATGTTTATGTGTTGCAGATGAGAGATTGATAGATATGGAACCGTTAGGTGTTCTGCATACTGTCCCTGTAGTTCCGGCACCAGAATAGGGCTGGTATCCCCTGTCGTATGAGGCGTCTAAAAGGGGGCTTCCGAGGTTGCGGGTGGAAGAGTGGGAGTTCGAGCCGTCCAGTCAAGCGATCTCGGGAAGGACGGCGGCATGTGCCAATGCTCATCGGGAAAGAGACCCAAAGGGCCATCGCTGCTATACATCAGTAATCAACAGATACGATAAGACATTTTCCTGAACTTGGTCATCGATGCATTGTTATCCCTGAGGACTAAGAAGCTACTCGGTACAACTGATATACCGATAAGTTGTGCACTGATTGAGAATAATCTTAGCATCTGTATCACATCTAAAATACTCACAACACAATCTCGATTAGAAAGCGCCTGTGCAATAGGTGTTAACTATGTTTATTGTTTGGTCAATCTCCGTTTACCCGTCGTAAATTGAGAAGTAGGAAGACGGTGTCGCTCGCTCGGCTGCGCCCGCGCCGATCGCGCGCGACGCCGCTCTCAGAGGATTGGGTTACGTGCACAGCTATGCCAACTATCCTTAATAGAGAATAACCATGGTGCTATGAGAAAATATGTCTATAAAAGTTAATTTCACAATTACATAATAATGTACATAATAACCTATATTCTTAGATAGTGGAGGAAAATAGATCTTGGATCTATATATTTATAAAAATTAACACACTTTTCATTTAGAAAGTTAAATAAAAGTGTTTACCAAAATTTCATTGACATCGCTAACCGAAGTGCCATGTTTTGATATTTTGATTTAATAAGTTAAACATTTGATATTATTATGGTATTATTTGATATTATATGAACAGAATACAGAAAATATAAAGATAACTCACACAAACCAGTACTAAGAACTTAAGGGTAATTTGTTTTGATTTGGTCCCAAAAAATTATCCAACTGATTTTATCAATTTATGTTGATCTTACTTGCAATTGACGACTAAGTAGTGTCTATAAAATGTATATTCGAAGGCATTCAATCAGTACCAAGTCATTTCATCTCTTACCTAGGTACGTAGGTATGAGATGAAATGTTATATTTTTTTTGTTCAATTCAAGCTGTAACCAGACGATAAGACATAATCAATAGCAATGGACGTGGTGCAGCCAAGTATGTGCAGGCAGTGGTCGTGAACCACACGACAACTGGTTGTCTCCTCGCATCGACGTCAGAGCAGGCTGGCTCTGGCTTCTGCTCACCGACGTATCAGAGGACATCGTGTTCACGCACCCCGTTAAACACGAGATGAGCACGCAGTATTGAATGTTGACCGCGGCTTATGACTTACTTTTTAATCTTTTATTTAACTTGCCTTCTTAGTTCTTGTTAGTTTGATAGTATGTGAGTGTTAAATCGTCAAATTTCATTTTAATCCTAACCGATTCGGCTGAACTTTTGCGTCTACGTTTGGTTTCACTGACAATGCAAGATTACAGACGGCGATTTAAATTCAATATGGCGAAACAATTTATTATATATGCATCCCTGTGATATAAATACATCAAACGAATGATTTTTTTTGAGAAAAATTTGAAAAAGGCTTGTTTAGTAAAACTTTATATTTACAACTATTTATCCATTTATATAAGCAGTGACTCATACTCAAAGTACATTTACAATGGAAATCTCAGATTAATTAAATATAAGGTTAATGTTATAGGTTAATTAACATAATTGTTACAATGTTACATTGTAGCGATTGAGTAAGTTATTCATTGCTCACTTTGGTGTGAATAATTTGCATTTTCCGAAGACCTTATAAAGAAGGCATACCACACGAATAGGCACGTCATATATACAGCTATCATAATATATATTAACGTATTCACTTATTAGCTGAAGCCTTGAAGTCCAAAGTTGGATATACTCGTAGACATTCTATAAACAGGCTGATTTTGGCTTAATCGTTACGTTTAACTATAAATAATGTTGACTGTAGTAGGTGAATAACATCGGATTTTAATGTGATTCAACTTCTCAATTCATACTCAACCTTCTTCGAGTCCTAAGACGTGGGTTAGTCTTATTTGGGGCCGACATCACATGAATTATTTTCAGGCGCACAAATTAGGCGCACTTATTTTTAAATGTTCCAAATTTTTGCGTTTATTTTGTTTACTGCTAGAGTGGTATGTGATAAATGATTTGTAATACGTACATGACTTCCAAAAAAGATTTGCGTATGGGTTATGAATGTGTGATACCTGTTATTGATGCTATGCTATAAATATTTAAGTAAAAGGTCGTAAAACTGTCAAAATAAATGTATCCATAATTTATAACCACAACAAGCATACATGGACCTTTATAACAAACAAACAAAAACAGCAATACTTTCAAGATTTCAAATCACGTTGTTATCTTTAATTAACATAACTTGAGCTATAAATCATTTAATTTCATCTCCTAAGCAGAGAGGTATGTAACTTAATACTGTATATCTGCATTAATTTACAACACTTCGTTTGAAATAGACGCTCTAATGTTTACCGGGCTAAAGTCAATAAAATGAACGCTTTTATTTACATGATTTGTAAACATAAAAGGGTAAATTTACATTTTGATACTCGCAAGTGCTTCAGGGACTAAAGTGGCGTTCGCTCCCTAAAATTTTAAAACATCTATTTGCATATGCTTTGAGTACATAAACGACATTTTCTGAAGCACTTTTGGGAGGGGTGTGAGGGGGAGGGCTGTTTAAATTTCTACAGCAGTTGGATAACTGGCGTCTCTTGGAATTTCTTAATGCTCCGTTCTTTGTTATTAGAATGCAAGAGCATAAAATGAGCAAACGAAACGGCACCATTACGACGTAAATAGGAGGAAGTTGGAGGGATTTTAGTATTGTATTCTACTAAAAAGTTTGTTCTAAAATCTTTGTATCTTAGAGACTACGTGTATTTGTAACAACGCACTTAATATTTAAGATGAAATGGTCTTTATACTTAAAATAATAAATATTCGTTACGCAAAGGCATAAATTCGTACTTTAGGAGTTCTGTAACGAGTTGTTCAAAGCAAAGCGGTAAGTTCGTGTTACAAATCCTCAATTAGAAGCGTATACCTCAGTTTATGCCGGCGTTTAAATTCGTTAGAAACGGCCTGTGTTGTATTCGTTGGCGGCTTCGGCAAAGACTAATCAGGCATAGACTAGGTAGTAGCTATGTGTTTGATTTGTATCCGCGGTCTCATATTTAGTACCTACAAGGTTTCCTACGCCATTATATTCACGTTTGCAAATACGTCCATTTTTTACAGAAAATTAGATGTTTAAGGGATATAAAGAGTCTAATTCTTTTGAAATATGTCATTTCTTAAACAAACAACAATTACCTTAAGTGAATTAATACTTTAAAATCATTCCCTGTTCTTGTATCTGTGTAAACATGTCCCTCTAAAGTGTTACTTAGATTATCTAAATTTCAGAGTTCAATAATAATATATTTTATTCTGAAAGAGGTTTAGAAGGAATAAATCTATGCTCCGATAATATTTCTACATTATTTTTTTACTAAAGTAGGCATAAACTTTGACAGTCTCAGCCAGACTGTAATACCTGAAATGTCTTCTGTTCTCGTATATTCTGTGGCTGCGCCATCAATTGCGTATGTGAGTTGCGTAGGGCGCTAAGTGGATCTCCATTTTAACTCCTGAAACAAGCCGGTTGAGGCTTTCAGTTGGATCCCGCCATTTGCATGATTGCCATTACGCTGATTATCGCCCTCTTTCCCCCTGTCTCCTCAGAAATTACCGTAAACGTATGCAAATCAACGCTTTAGAGTTTTTGAAAGCAATCTGTTCATCTAATTGCCTTATAGATTGATATTCTGTGTGTAGAAAACTTTATATAGGTTGATATACCTAAAGAAGTATTTCTCTATTAATTAATTACCGATTAATAATAACCGATGTCCGTTATATGCGTATGTATGTATGTATGTTTGTTTCTATGTCCATTATTTTGGCATGCGCGTATATATTACTAATATATTACAATACTAGTTACTAGTTTTATTTTTATAACCTTTTTGAGGTACCTCAGTACTATTCTATTCAAGTTTACTTATGGCATGTCGTACCCTAGAAATTAGTACTACACTTACCTACACTTCTTTAGATTATTATAAAAGGATGTTGAAATCACCATTAATCGTATTTATGTACAATTTTTACAATAGAATAAGCGATAAATTTATTTAAAAATGTTGAACTGAGCCACTTTAGTATGTAATAACATCTACAATATATATAATATAATACAATACAAAAATTAAGGTGTTAGGAGTAGTTACTTCTATGTGGGTAGAGTTTTGTTGAAAATATATTATGTATAACCGTGTTCACTTAAAACATAAAAAGGAAGCATCCACGCACATTTGCTTAAGTATCAAATCAAGTTCATTTACACTTTAATCAGAGCGCTTTATTTTATTCTCAAATACTTTCCATTAAAGGGTGCTAAAAGCAATATGGCCGCCTTTTGCCCGCTTCCCGTTTTGATTTCGTATTCAGAACATGAAAACGAAGAAGAGCAGGCGTGGGTTAATGTTGTCACTTTTAAATATTAAAATTAGATTATTGCGTCGCTAGAGAAGTCTTAAATTGATTCCAACTGCTACGTGAAACGTTATGTTTAAATGTAGGTATATAATAGCACGTATACTGCATACAGAATATGTCAACTCATTATCGTCCCACTGCTGGGCACGGGTCTTCTCTCAGTTTGAGAGAGCTTCAGGCCATAGTCTACCGCGCTGGCCAAGTGAGAAATGGTAGACTTTACACGCCCTTGAGACCTTTTTATTAAAGAACTCTCAGGTGTGTAGGTTTCCTCACGATGTTTTCCTTCACCGTAAAGTGATAATTAACTTCTAATACGCAACAGAATATGTTTATTTATGTTTTACTATATGATATTGGAAATTCTTTTGAACGTTGTTAAGCTATGGATCTGTGATTTAAACATTATGTACTGCACTTATGTGCCTATTATAAGTGCGTGACATGTGAATTCGACTTTAATTCGACTTCTCCGTCTTTCTGTGCATGTCATGTCAAGGCGACAAAAGAATGATGATTAGCACGGCACTTACTTTCTGTAAAGTTTTTTCTAGTGCTAATAACCATACGTCCCGTTTAGAACGGGAACATCCCGTGTTTTCGTTGCTCATCGACGTCTTCGTGAAAAATGTCGGGACGCAAAATTGTCCTGTTTACCCAAACCATGACGGTGATAATTATTGGGAATATTAGAAAAGTCCTGATGCGTGTCGTTAAAAATTGTTACTTAAAATCACTTGGAAAGATTTTCATTTCTTCCGAAAAACGTCGAAAAGTTTATTTGTTCCTTTTTTAAAAGGTTATGAGATGTTCCGTTTGCGTCAAAAAAGTGTCATGTTGTGTATGGTTGTCACTAAGTTACATGTATCAACCTACACCTACACCCTACACCTACAGTAAATAGTCCCTGAAAGTATATACCTAAGCCTGCCTTGAAAATTTGTCAAATAATTAAATACTACACTTTAAGATGATATTTTAATGATTAATTAATTATATTTTATAAACAATGCTTCATGTGTATTTTGATATATTTTTTTAAAGTATTGTTTTGGGATAGGGGAAGGGGGGGTAAGACGGGGTAGCGAGGCAAGACGGGGACCTAATAGTTTTTAATGATTCAAACTAGCTACCGTGAGGCTATTAGTGCCATCTAGTATATTAGCAGGGAAAGTTTTTAGTCCTACAAGTGTTATGGCGGCTGATGGAAGTTTTGCAATTTTGTGAGTATTATTTACTTTTTTTACGTGTTCTATCTAATTTTTGAGGCATATAAACAGCGTGACTATGCAAAACATGCCACATATAGGTCATACACGTATTTTTTTTCTAAATACTTGTCTATTATAGTGTTGAATTAGCTACAATTTATTTTTGATGAGCACGTTTTATAACCTAAAATTCTTATTGTTTTTCTAAAAGTATGTTTGGGGCATGATGGGGTATGAAGCACGATACAATACCCCATCTTGCCCGCTAGTTATATTTAAGTGTTCAGTTTTTTATTGATAATATTGTTCTAGATCATGGTTCGTAACTATAAAAGAAAGACAAAGAGAGGATGTTGGGAGGAAGAAAGTATGAGAAAAGCAGTCAGAGATGTTTTAGATGGGAGAAAAGGTTATAAATTAGCCAGTAAAATTTATCATGTACCTCAAACTACCCTCGAACGAAAAGTTAACAAAGCCAGAAAAAATGACAATCGTGTGCAGGATCTCAAGGTATCTTTGGGCCCGATTGAAACTGTTTTTACTAAAGATGAGGAACAGGAACTTGTAATTTATTTAAAGGAAATGGAAGGGCGTTTGTTTGGATTAACAACTACTGAACTTCGAAAATTGGCGTACGAATTGGCAGTTCGAAATAATAAACAACATAAATTTAATACAGATCAGAGGCATGCTGGAAAGGATTGGTTGCGTGGATTTCTGTGTCGTCATCCTGATCTAAGTTTACGAAAACCAGAGAATACATCCGCTGCCCGTGCTGCTGGTTTTAATAAAGTTTCAGTGGGCAAGTTTTTTGAACTGCTAGGAAAAACATTAGATGAGCATCACTTCACTCCAGATAGGATATACAACTGTGATGAGACCGGTGTATCAGTTGTTCCCAAAACACGATCCAAGGTGGTTGCTGCTACTGGAAAAAAGCAAGTGGGAGCTTTAACCTCCGTTGAGAGGGGGACTACTATAACTGTTGAAATTTGCTTCAATGCGGCGGGGACTTACATGCCACCTATGTTTATTTTTCCGAGAAAACGTATGAAGCGTGAACTGATGAATGGAGCTCCACCAGGTTCTTGGGCAGAATGCTCAGATTCAGGGTGGATAACAGCCGAAATTTTTGTGAATTGGTTCACAAAATTTGTTCAGTTTACCAATGCTTCAAATGAGAATCCCGTGATGCTACTTTTAGATGGCCATGCTACTCATGTGCAAAATCTAGAAGTCATTGATGTAGCACGTAAAAATGGCGTTATTATAATCTGTTTTCCGCCACATACGACACATAAATTGCAACCGGGCGACGTTGGATTCATGCGGCCATTAAGTATCTTTTACGATCAAGCTATATCGGCATGGTTGAGATCAAACCCTGGTCAAGTAGTGACACAATTTCAAGTGGCTGAGCTTTTTGGACAAGCCTTTATTAGGGCAGCTACCATGTCAACTGCTTTAAATGCATTCAAGGCTTGTGGCATCTATCCTTACAATGCTGAAATATTTACGGACGCTGATTTTGCAGCTGCAGAGGTTACTGACATTATTTTGAATCCTAATGGAGAACAGTCTGTTAGTGCAAATCCTCTACCATCATCAGCAGGTCCTACGACATTAGAGACTGGTGCAAACTTAGAACCCACTCTTTCGACTTCACATATTTGCCAAACATCCCATTTGAATCAGGAGTTACAATCGGTTACCTCACTTATAAATGCCAACCCTTTACCAATATTACAATCTTCGCAGCTCTCTACAAATTCAGAAGTAACTCCCGAACTAGCTCAGACTTTAACAATGGTTACAAGTTCTTCATTAACAACTCAATCTCCAGCAGCGATCACAAGTTCATCGCTAGTATCCCAAACTTTCGAACTTCTGCCACCACAACCAAGTACTTCAGCAGCATATGCATCACAGCCCCCTTATACACAACAAACATTGGTCAATAATTTAGAAGATCAAACATCATTTTATGTAGTTAGTCCAAAACAGTTATTACCATACCCACAATATACAAGTAATAAGAAAAGACAGGTACGTAGACGTGGAAAGACAGCTATAATAACCGCGTCTCCATATAAATCAGAGTTAGAGGAAAGACAGAAGAGTAAAAATAGTCAACATGGTAAAAAGAAAATAAAAACAGCTCAGGATAAAAATAAAAAAAAGGTAATAATAAAAGCAGGGAAAAGGGCTAAAAAGAAAATCACAGTTTCAGATAGTGATACTGAAGACACAGAGTGTTTGTATTGTCAGGGTTTATATACGGAATCACGTGAGGGATGGATAACTTGTCAAATTTGTGGTAAATGGGCACATTGTGGGTGTGCTGGCGTTGAAGATAATGATGACGAAGCTGTCCATATCTGCCCAGTTTGTGAAAGTGACGATGACTAGTTGCCTATACCCCATCTTACCCAGGGGGGGTGCCCCATCTTTCCCTATGGGTGGGGCATGATGGGGATTAGGTACTTTTTTTTTATTTTTGTTATTTCTACCAGAAGAAAGGTTTATTTATGTTTTGTTTTATTATAATTTTAAAGAAGAAAGACTGATTATTTTGTAATTAAAGTTTCTAATTTGTGCAATTAAAAATACAGCTTTTATTTCGCATATTTCCTTAAGGTCCCCGTCTTACCCCACCTTCCCCTACAATTAAAAGCAGAAGTAAATAAAAAATCTGAAAAGAAGAAAACAGACAAAAGGACTACTAATACGAGGGTGGGAACGAAGGTAAAATCTCAAGGAGAAGACCGATCTTATTTAGGATAAGTTATGGACGTAAAGCCCATTGCCATTTTCTACTTTTATAACACAAAAAGAAATCTCGTTGGAGAAAAGGTCTTTGTAGATGCAGATATTATCGTGGATCATAAAACTTCGAGTCATGCTCGAGTACGTCATCTCGCTCAAGCAATTTTAATTGCGGTTAAATAGTATTGCGTATAGCGTTGTACATCCGTAGCTGAAACCCTTGCCAAGTGATAAATACAGGAGTTATATTTGGTACAATTGAAATTAGGTGGGTCATTAAAAGCGGCAGGGCAACGGATGGCACATTAAAGATAATCGCTGAATGGGGCCGGCCAGTCGTCGCCTAAGCCAGTAATCCTAAAACGGCGCGCGCGCATCCATAAACAAGCGGAGTTACGCGAAAACCGCCCGCCATATTGTGGTCGTTCATCCTGTCAACATATTGTCTCTGGTTCACAATGAAGCGACACTATTTAGATGCTGATGTATGCGTCGCATTAGTCTAATTAAGACGCGTCATTAATTTACTCGCGTAAAGATGGCCGGCTATTATCCGTTGTAATAAGCATACATGGTTAAATAGTTGACGCTTCTTGTTATTGTTTTTTCACTACGACGCCAATTACTAGCGTTACATTTCTAGCGTGTCATTTATTGCGATCTAGTAATTATTAGCCTGCAGTTACTTAAACAAAATAAATGACTCCAGTCGAAGGTGCGATAAAGATCTGGTTTACATTTGCGAGACGATCATTTGCGGGCATCAATGGTTGCGGAAAACACGACATGCCATTATAAATTTAGCCTTAACGTTTTTCAAACTGAACATCGAAGGCAAAAACTGGAACGTTTTTAGACGGGAAGTAATTAAGCGAGACAATTTGGTAAAGTACTAATATCATCTGTAATATTCCCAAGGGCGTCGTCTGCGCGAACTAATCACAATCGTGTTTAGAACATGCATCCCTGTGCGCTTAGTACGAGTTTATTATTTTACCTCTGAACAATCTTTGTTCACGTTTTCGCTCATTGCAAACTACATTGCGAGGTATGCCCGAAAACAAAACATTGACGAGCAATGTAATTAGAACGTGTAAATTTTACGCAATGTATGAGCGAAAACGCATACAATGATTGTTTTGAAACGTAATAAGCTCGTACTAAGGGCACTGTACACTTGAAACAATAGGTATCTGTCGCCAAGTGAAAGTGTAAGTAACTTTAGAAGGTAAATGACAAAGGAAACGGGCAGTTAAGTTGCGCAACCCGCTCCAAACTCAAACGATTATGACACTAATAACAGGAAAGTCGGATAATCGGAGTGAAATGTCGAATAATTGTTTTCGGTTTTTTCGAACGCACGAAATGTCGCATGTACTCGTTCGAGCGGTGTCTTAATAGCTCCAAAAGGAACGCTTAAAGATGTATCGTATTAATTTTGAAGGATCACAAAGACTTAATTGCATTCTTAAATTTTATTTTAAAACCGACAATATGTTGTGATGTCTCGACAATTGTGCCGTTTTATTTAACGGTTCGAGGGAATACATCTTGATTAATCTCTTAAATAAAACGATACGCAAATGTTTTTATTTCAGTTTGAATTTACTTCGTTTATTGGAACGTAAAGTCGGTTTTATTTATCGAAATGCGTTTACGAAACGTAATTCGGGAAAGCTTTGTGACTGTAACGTTGATGTGGTTTTGATTTTAGTGACTCATTACAGGTCACCTTAGATGTCTAAAATTATCTTAATACAGTGTAACTGCAACAATTAAACGCACACATTAAACCCTTGTTATATAAATAAAAATAATAAGTAACATTTACGTTTAATGAAATCGTAATTACGGCATATTAGACATATTATCTTAGGCACCTATTTTAAAAATTGGGAAGCACATTAACTAGTGTAACCGCGGACGTTAAGTTAGTCTTAAATGTATTATATATAATAATACAAGTTGCTCAGTCGAGACAAAAGTGCGTTCGTTTGACGCAACGTTTGACACTTTGTACCGAAATCACTTTTCTCACGACACACATACACTTGTTGAGTATGCAAACAACATAACGACGTCCTTCTATACTTTATTTTTTATATTTATATGCGGTTTTTTGTGAAATCGGTCTTAACGACTTATGACTGAGAACGTGAGCGAAATAAATTTCGTGAATCGCCGTCTCGGCTCAGATAACATCTGTATGACCATAATATTCAGTTTTCGAGTCATAAATGTTAGACAATAACTCTATATACGTGATTCGTGTACGTAATTACTTTATTTTTAATGTACACTTAATTGGGCAGGACCTTTGATAGTTTAAATGTCCGGTCGGAATTGGTCGCCTCGTTCGTGATGTTTAGATTTAATCTGGTCGCAAGAGTGGTGGAGTCATTTCCTCCAAGTAGATGTTAGATTACTGAGTCACTCGAGCCATTCTCGAATATATCGCTGTCTCCTGTTTTGTAATGTTCACAGGTCGTTTGGAAGCGTTAAGGCACTGCCTTGGTGGTATTTTGCTAATGAAAACAGACGTACCTGCAAATTGTACGTCAAATCAGTGTGATGTCATCAATTTTGGGAACTTTTGGAACGAACACGTAAATTTGCATTTTGGGCACTTGGCATTATTAACTCAGATTGTGTTACACAGTGGTAAATCCGCAAAGGTCACGGTCCTTATTTGGCGTTTAAAATAAGCAGTTATGTCAATATATCCGACGCAACGAGATTAAAATTTCGGTCGTGTGCCGCGGGGCCTCAGACGGCGATAACCAATTAGTTTATTCAGTCGATACAGCGGACATCGATAAATTTCAACACACGTCTATTAATTCCTTTGATCTTTTAGTTGTCGTTTTGATATTCTACATACGGCACGAGTACAATTACCAAAACGTGCCTCAAATATTTTCAAAAATTGCGCTGGTTTTACTCGCCGTTTTCGCTCCATCTTGTACTAATGTCAAGCTCGACAAAATGGCCGCTCGCGCTCTATCGATCGCACCTCATATTTGTTGTCTAAAAACCATAAAGTGTAACGATATATCACTTCTCATCGTGGCCATAACGTGTACTTTTGATGGATATTCAAAGAAAAAATGGTACTCAATTAACGTCGTCCGGTCACGGAAGTCTTATTTATTGAGTCTCAGTCACGTACAAGAAATAAACTGTTACATATTCCATTATAATGCCATAAGCACTCGAAGAACAAAACATCGCTTATCCATTTTCGTCATAGACGCCGGCTATCGGCGTATCTACGTTGTCTGTATCCTTGCGCCGTTGAGCTGTTCCATAATCATAATAAAAGCGAAGAAATTATTTGTTTATGCGACACCGCATTGCGTGCGTGCACGCGAAAACTATACCTTTATAGCTGTTATTGATTGCTAATGCCATATGAATATTCAAAGCCTTTGAAAAGTAAAGGCGCTCTAAATTATCGTGTCACTGTGACAGTGAAAAAAACACGTTAGTAATTTACTCGGCACACATATAGTTCGGTGGCGAATGGGGAATGCGTATCCGGTATTGTAAATCAAGGCGGGTAGTCGGAAAGGAAGGGGTGAGAGTGCGCCTTAGACGTCACGCCGCGAATCGATGCTCATTTGCATTTGAGTCGTCCGCGGAGGCGGACGTCAGGGCCGGTCGAAAGTGTTGCGGGGAACTAAAAAAATGCCCGCATTTGAATTGTTAATACGATGCAAAGAAATTGTTGCATAAAATGTGGCTACTGTTTAAAATTAGGTGCTAAGTGTTGCAGCATTGAAATGTACAAATGAGATCCACCGCATAGGAATGCCGTACATGTTTCACGCTTCTACACTACTATGCCCTATATAATTGCCAATTAGTCAGCTTCACGTAGACGACACTGAGGAAAATCCTATTTTATTGTGTAAAGAATGTGTATACATTTGTCTAAGTTATATGTGTAAGGAATGCATCGAGCGAGAATATATTTGTCTAGGCTCATTAAATGAAAAACGTGTATCTCTGTCGATAATTCACTCAATTCCAACGGCCTTTCCCATGAGTTACGAGGGTATTAAGCGTTACGTTCGATGAAGTAGGAATTTCTTTTGTTCGGACAAAGTTCGGGTTCGGTTGTGGCGTGCGTCGGGACGAGGGCGATCCGGCTCGCGTGCTAGATGGCAATCAGCGGGGGCAGCGACCACGATTGATTCCGCCGAGAGCCGCCTGATTGCCGCGATGTTGCCGGGAACTTTGCTGCGATAAACGACCGCTACCGAATGCTATCTGTCGATACAGCGCGGTATCTCGTGCGTGAGACATAATTGAGGGTTTCGAGGAGGAAGACTCCTCGATAGCATTCTTCAAAGGCATTATAATACTTTTACATCGGAATACGAGTTAATTTCGAGAGGTACCTGTAGGTGCTAATAGTTTTATTTTCACGTATTTAGGTAACTACATTGTAACTTACTGTTTGCTTTGGATCGCTTGAGTAACCGAGTACCTACTGGCATGTTTAGATGTTAATCAAATGGTGAATGAATGTTTCTCTTTTATTTTTTCACGCCAATTTTTTTGCCTGTGTTGTTTTGAGTAAAATACGTGTATACAGTTCATATGTATTATGGCTACCTGCATCAGACTTAGACGAGGCAAAAAAATGTGTTATTGAAGCGAGCTTAATATGGAAGAACAAATAATGATTTTTAAATGTAAATTGACATTCTCATTGTTTTGTGTTCACGGCAAACAGTCAACAGACAATTCAATTATATTTTACATAAAATGGGTAGGAATGCAACAACCTAGTAACACTAAGTAAGGCACTTGTCGAGTGTTAGTGCACACGTCGCCAAATTTTCCTGTGAAGGTAAAAACGTTAAGCGAACGGGGTAGTTTGTAACTAAATTCGATAATCAATTTGCAGCTCCACCGAAAACGGCCTCGTATTTATAGTAGAAGTCTAAAATGATTATTAAAATTAAAATTTAAGAAATTATATAATTGGAAAATATTAGACTTGACATTTGGTGCACAGAATTTTGAACATCAATAAAACCTTTGTATACGGTAACTTAACGTTAAATTAATAAATATATTTTAATATTTACAATACTAATGATTAGTAAAATTATGGAGAGCGATTTAAAAATCATAGCATCGTTAATTCTTCGTTCATTTGATGTCACTACACAATTCCGTCCCTAATAGACATCGGATATAAATTCGGCACTAGTATCAGTCCGTAGGGGCTTACTCGCATAACTTTTAACGATAGCAAAGTTTTTTAACGAAATAAAGGAATTTCGCACGAACTGCTCGTACGTAATGCAGTTAGTCGCACCTGATCGTCTGCAGTCTTTGTGTGGAGCGTAATTGATTTAGAGGGGTAACTAACGGGTACTGGCTACACTACAATTTTTGACGTAGGAGAAATGGGAGTTGCAATTCGAAAGTCAAATTAAGCGCTGCAGTTTTGCATTTTACTATAGCGCCTTTTTTTTGTGAACAAGCATGACATAATGTCGTCTAAATCCACTTATTATAATTTGTCGTGAGCGTAGAAATACAAGCGTGTGTTAATGGCAAAGTAGTCGAAATAAAAAAAATGTCATTTTTGAGCATACCATAAAGCTACTCCAATGTAGACAAATAAATAATTTCTCGATTCGAGCGACTAATAAAATCACAATTTTCTTATCTATAATATGATTCACGGGAAAACAAAAACCCGAAACATGTTCTACTGTTTCGATAAAAATTGTAAATGTTAGTTTGTGTATAATTTACCGGTTGACAATTTTTCACGGCCTCCGTGACGTGTCATTAGTGCATTGATTTGCATGGCATGTTATTGATTATAATGGCGATTGATTGCAGGCAAGCACGCCATGCGCTCGATATACGCTGCAATTGTCCATAATAGATTAAATATGCATTAATAATCTGTGGACTTTGTTAATGCACGGCATTGTATCGTTTATTACCATTCCATTTATTCATATTAAACTTTATTTTAATACATTTATTTTACAAATAAAGTACCGCAGCTTTTTCAGTCATCGCGATGTGATACGTTTTAATACATTTTGGCTTCATAAAATTTATCATCTATGGTCGTAACATACAAACAATAACCGATATGCAGATAACACAATCGGGCGGGGCGTGTAATTTGCAATTTTACGGTCACATAAAGTCTCTGGAGTTCATTTACGAGTTTTCTGAATTGACCCTAATTTAACGTGCAACAACAAGTCATTCATAGCCTCGCATTAATCCTTACTAATTATGCAAGACAGGGAGCAAAGATGTAAAATGGACGCTCACAAATCGCATCTAACTGACAAGTTAAACAGCCCATCTTGTGAGACAGAACTGTGAATTATACCCTGCTTTCGCTGAAGGTACGTATGTAATTAATTACGACGAATAATATGTAGGGATGCACTTTATTTCCTATAAAATGTCCACTCGGACTGACTCAAATTGGCGAGATTCTGGGGATCTGTCGCCATTTTTGTAACTTCCGCTACGTAATGGATTGAAGTTATTTTTGTCCATGACAAGTGAAGCTACTGTCAATTTAATAACAACGACAGGAGACAAAATGGTTTCTACATCTCTTTAATAATAATAATGACACGTAGAAGCTATATACATAAATGTAAAGTATAACTTGTGGAAAATATATCTCACATAATTTTAAGACTTATTTCAACAGCGATTATATTCTTTGGGCTGATTGTTGATTTTTTTTATAATTGAACCGTACAAATTGTGTGGACAAACATAATACATGTGCTCCGCGCGGGTACACATCACTCGTGATTTATTTGGCAAAATATCGAGCGTTCTGCTCCGATTTAAGACTGCATTTGCAAATGCGACGCATTCTTCGGTTCGTAAACGATTGTTTGGTTGAAAATCGAATGGAGTGGGCGTTTGGACGTGTTTATGTGACAGTTGGCGGTGTGGACGCGGTCTTATTCTAATAATTGTGGGTCGTTCGATTGTCGGGTAATGAGTGGTTGGCTTTATTGTTCTTGGCCCTTAACTAAGACACACTTGCATTTCGGCGATACGCCACGATTGTTGAATTTTGTTTTATTTAGTTGTGGTTTCGGCTCAAATTAGCTCTTTTCCTGCTATTGTGGTCACATTAAATGCAACTTTATCGACGGTCGAATCACCTTAAAACAAAGAGGTAATGCATAAAACGATTAAAAGGAGAGTCATTCATACACGATGCCAAAATTCTTCGAAGTACAATTATGTCCTTAGCACAATTACGGTTTAATAGCCTCGACTAAAATAAGATAGTGCTAAATAATCGCAATCATCTCATCTTGCATCTAGTGCGCGATAATAAATTTATTTTAAAGTGTGCGTATTTAAATGTGCGCTGGACAACGCCTTTTATCTGTATATATGTATGTGTTCAGGGTTACCAACATTAACATTCTGATCTGATAGAGCACTTGTGTACGGGTGTACACGGCCAATTTGTAAGAGTCCGCTTAAATTGTAAATATTTTTCTACTAATTATCGCCCCTGTAAATCATCACAGGCGCAGATGTTGTAAAAATAAGAAACTCAAACTTGTCCTGTCGCATTTACTGTTCGCAACTTCCACCGATAATAATCTTTACTCTTCACAGAAGTCTTCTAGTTGTCGTATAAAATAAAAATGTGTCTACTTTAAATTTGAAAACTTTCAATAAATGACATAAATAATAATGTAACTAATGTCATTAAGTGTTCGTTTTTAAAAAGTATTCTCATATGCATATACCTTCATTTAAATATTTTATGTAAGATAATTGAATAGCTCCTAATAGACGTCGGGGTGAAACATTATTAAGTTTGGAAAATTTATACAATGAAATAAGTACGTTTTATCCATGTATTATTTGAAACGAAAACCCTAATCTCAATCTAACAGTGTGCAAGGATGCCGTTTAAATCCGCACATCGGGTAAATTAATTAATTGTTTTATTTGTGTTCTGCTTGGAACGCGTAATGTTCCGGAATCGTCCCAATGACTGGCCGTGGGTGATCCAAAGATATCCAGCTTAATAGATATAGTGGGTTATATTGCAAGAGTTCAGGACAGTTGTTGCTCGTTATGTTGGTCACAATGTGCAATACGAATGGAAATGATTACTTGTCGTGTTATGTTGGAAGCGCTTTAATAGTATTTGAAAGTACGATTTGTTTTTGAATTTCGATTATTAAATTGATTCAACTTTGTATTCGACTTTCTAATACCTTGAAGTCGCGTGTATTTGGTTAAGTAGTAAAATTACGGTGATTATTTAGTGTCATTTTTCTAACTCTAAGTACGGAACTACTTACTTATTTAAGAAGCATTTTTTGCAAGACAGTCGTCTTGCAAAATATGCTTCTGATTTAAACTGGAAAGCAGATGTCATTTTTTATTGAACATACGTGTGTTTAGTTATGTAAAACCTCCATAATAGATTTATTGTCTATAGATATCGTGACTGTTGATATGGCGAAGTATCCGTTGATCATTAATTGTTTTTGTCCTAAAAATATTTTCATTAGAA
This sequence comes from Cecropterus confusis, assembly GCA_018251515.1. Classification (NCBI taxonomy): domain Eukaryota; kingdom Metazoa; phylum Arthropoda; class Insecta; order Lepidoptera; family Hesperiidae; genus Cecropterus; species Cecropterus confusis. The sequence goes on along the minus strand of DWTU01000008.1, from coordinate 17,505 downwards.
TTAAAGTAACAAACAAAGCAATAAAATAAAGGAGCGGTGGTATTAATTACGCGGCGATGACATTCAATCGTACTGATTAAAGCGAACCGGTGTAAAATGTTGTTAAAAACGATAATTACTAATGAAATACAACATAGTCATTGTAAACAAACAAAAGGATGCGTGCGAGAGGGACGGCATGCGTCTGAAGGTGGCGTCTCGCTCGAGTCGTTTATGCGAATAGCCGTAACAATTACTTCGCCGCTATTATCCCGGACAGTCGGTTAGGTATAAAATCATAAAGTATATAATGAGACACGGTATTATAATCATAAATATGCCCGTAAAGAGGTCTGATTGCTTCGTCGGAAGCCATCAAAGCGGCCGCGGGACGGCGGGCATTCTTGGCGAAATAATTTCTTGACCCCTACGCGCTCGTCGCTACTCGCCAACAGATGGCGTTACGCGTACATTGTTGCTCGCATACCGAACTTTTTCCGCTAAACTTTTTTCGAGTTATTTCAGCATAAACGCTCTTTAAACGGCTATTTAGTTTTTCAAAGGCGCTTTCTAAGTGGCTGCCGGCGGGGGCGTTTTTGCTCGAAATGTCTTTTGTAGTAGGTACTTGGTAATAATTGCGCAGTAAATTAAATGTCTGTCTCAGTCATTGTAATTTCATAATTGTCGGTGTGTAAGCTTCGTTTGCGACAGGATCGCGCGTGCAGTGTTAGCTCGCGTTGCATTGCATTAGAGCTTAAAAATTTCCTCTTTTCGCCACTTACCGATAGATGGCGTAACTTGTCTTTTGAAATCTTACGGAAAAAAGTACTTAACATTTTACGGTTAAAAAACTTAAAAATACGTACTAATTATTTACAATAATTTGAATAGCTTGTGAAACTGGTTAAGATATTTTAAATACAGAATTCTTTACTACCATTTTTTAAATAATTCTACAGGCTTTTCATAAACAAACACAATTTAAACAAACAAATCCCAAAAGTACGAGCGTAATAATGTGTTAAAATATCAAAAACATCGAATACAAAATCCCTATAATCGAGTTCAACTCCCAAAGGCTTCATCGAATAATCATTAGGTGATTATCCGGCTGGTAGAAGTTTGTAATTTATGATATATCGAACTTTTGCCGGTCGTGTGGTGTGTGCACTGTGCACCCTCGCCGGAACTGATTTTGTTTGTTTTCCTAAAGTGTGGAATAACAAAATTTTACACGCATTAAAAGACATGATGCTAAAATAATACTTTTATTAAATTTACTTTAGTCTTAGTTTGACTTCGCTTTAAAAAGATTCGCTGATGTAAATGTGACTGAATAGGTATTATTCCTTTTACAAATATTTAATGAAATATTTATTGTATACATAGTTAATATTCATGGCGCTTACAAATTTTGTAACGGATAACTTTTGTATAATTTTAATACTTATTTAATTCGCTCGTATTTAATTCTTATTAGAGTAATATATACCTAATAGGTAGGTAGGTAGTAAAATCGACGCAAACGTATTTTTTTTCTGCTTGAATAGCTTATTTTTAAAATTAACTTACAACATGAAGGGAACGTTAGAATTTTTTTTCTAAAACGTTTAAATACTTAGTAACTATTTAATCTTAATCTATTTTTGGCAGTTACGAATACCTACGCGCGCTCTATTCAATAGTATGCTTTTAAATGTCATTCTCACAAAAACAAAGGAAACGTGCAATTATGCCTTAAGTTAATCTTAGAGCTATCTAGTACGCATCTACACTTGTTAGGGTTTTAATTACTAATATCTGTAAACAAGGTTTTTGTATGAAAATTACATTTTGCGTTTTTGTTGTAAAAATTACGCGGCAAAGACGCCGGTGTGGCAACACTAACATTGTATGGTCTAGTTGGCTTTGCGTGTTTTAAAAAACTAATTTATCGTTGAAAAACTGACAACACATGTCTCGGGTTTTTACTTTCGAAACTGTTATTTAGACGACACTTGCCTTATTAATAAGGATACCAATCGTTGATAGTGACCTGTTTGTTATATTACGTTATTTATTTGGTTGTTTTGGATTTGTAGAAGCCACACCGCGTCCTTTTAGGCAATTGAACATTGGAGCACTAGAACATTATACTCAAATTAACTATGTATGTTTCTAATGTACCCCATTTACATTTAATTTTGGCTAAGTAACACAGATGGTTGTAGAGAATGCTAAATCTAGGACGGTTTCAAGTTACTTGTAAAGATAAAAAACTGCAAATGTAATATTTCAACATTCCTTAAAAAATGCAAAATATTTTACTCTTTCCTAATGTAAAATGATGAAAAAAAAAGGTTTTCAAGGTATGTAATCCCTATCAATTTGTACATGGCCAGCACGATAGAGCAGACCCTAACTTCCTCTCTTAGAGGAGACACGGATCTTCTCCCCAGCAGTGGGATGGTGGCATAACGGGGACAACCTTTCCTTAAGGCAATCCATTTCCATATTATATTATATATATAATTTATTGTCAAATAATTTATAACTAGGCTATTCCTATTTTATATATACCATTGGCATTATCATAATAAAGTAGCCAGTTGAAGTTTTATTCAATTGAAATTCCCTTCCAGTAGCTTGAAGTTGGTTTGAGCTATCTTCGTCCATTTGTGTTCGATGGTACAGTTAATACACTTGAGAACTTCCAACTTCGCTAAACTTTCCTGACAGTCGACCTGCCGCCGAAGTGCATGTGGTTTTCAAAGTTAGCGGTAGAGATAGAGACCTACGGGTACCGATGTCATAGCCATTTCTGACGCTAGCTCACTGATATGTCATTCGCCGCAATCTTTTGAAGTTTTCTTGGTTTTTGGTTTTTTATGTAATTTATTAGCGATAGAAATTAATTTAAATTTGAAACTAAATTAGACAGCCCTAGAGGATATTAGTTATCTATTAAGAATGTTTTTGTACTTGTGTTGCTATTGAGAAGGCACCGATAATAGCCTACTTGTGGTACTTTCGTTCTTACAAAAAAGCTTTAGTAAAAAAAAAACAGTTTTTGTATAAAAACTGTTTTCACCAAAAACGTTTTTATAAAAAATAACTAAAGCTTAAATAAGCACTGCTTATCTGACTCTGTAACACCACTTTATCTAGCAAATTGATTGACAGAGGTCAAACCACGAATCCATTTGACCGTTGGTCGCGTGACTCCAGTTTTTGTAGGTTTTGGTGCTAATCAATCAACATTGAATTGACAGAACAAAGGATTATCAGTTATGAATTAAACAAACTGAATGTGTTTAAACCGTGCTAAATGATCCATTGTGACTGATAAACATATCGCAATAAATAGACAAGACGTTCACTTGATAACTTAAAACATATAATGACTTGGCTGGTACCACCGCCGAACCTATTTCTGCCTCATAACAGCATTGTAAGCACTGCTGTGTTCTAGTCCTCAGGGTGCGGTAAAGGAGACATATTTATTCAAGGCGTTCTAACTTAGTTGTAAGGGGTAGTAATTATCTATGCCGTGGCCACTTAAACTAAAAAGCAGTGGCCACTAACCATCAGATGAATTACATGCTCGAATATAAAAAATGTCTATTGGTTTTGTGCCGGCCATAGACAAAAGCATCACTAATACACCATAACGAATCTGTAGCGTTGTTCCGTTCCGTTGCACGCAATTTTCTAGCAATTTCAAAATGGACAAAAGCCCAATTGAATATTAAAATTTGCTTAGCGCTAACCGAGACAAGGGGAGCTGTAAAGGAGCATCGAGCAACTTCGGGCGTAAAGCCTTTGGCGGTCCTGCGCTGCCCGATAGTGGCCATTGAAAATAGATTTTCACGCTACGCTCCAACCGCTTTCGAGAGCCGAACTTTGTCCAAATATTGCCGTTAAGCTCGTTCGCTTACAATTCTATACGGTAAGTTTTGACTTTTGTCATGTATGCTGTTTGAAGTATATTTTAAAATGTTGTGCTTAGATTTTTGGTTTCTTTTTTTTTGAGGGAGCATTTTTCTTTAAAACGAATTCATTCGGAGTTTGTTTCATTTACACTTTTCTTTGCTCATCAGTGTGTTAACCCCCTCTATCTACTTGTTATCTTTTACATCGACTTAATTAGAGCATCATAGGACCACGATTACATACGATATAACGATTTGAATCCTTTCGATAAGTGACGCGAAGCTCTGATATACACCTTCATTCACTTGTGAACAACGAAGAACACAACTTGTGTAATCTTAGGAAAAAATAATTCGTAAATTGTGACGTTTGTAAAAAAAAATCGTTTAATAAACGAAGAAATTACAGATAAATAACATAAAATAACGTTATAGTGTATATGACACTAAGAACTACACACTACTTCGCAATGACAGACAGATCTTTCAATTAGATTTCTAAAAGAAAACGCAACAGCATAGCGAGTGCCACCCACCACACCTTCTTTTCTAAATCTAGTTATTTGAATTGCAATAGCGAAGGTTTTTGTTTCTCCGAGTGTTCTGTCTTTTCGAATTAGTGACGTGTCCCGTGTCTCGCTACTTCAATTAGAAGCGTCTCAACGCTCACTGCGAAGACATAAGGCCGTGTTTAAAAAAATATAGGTTTGTTCGAGCGCAAAACGAAAGAGTAGACCATTCCATCACTGAACCGTGGTACAGTAAGAACAATGATTACGACTACCATAACTACACTTAATTGGACCGAAGGATTAAGTGAATAAATAATTCTCGGTTACTTACACCGAAGCTTAGTTGGCGTGAAAAAAGCGGGCTTGCTATCTTTCAATGTTCATCATTTGATATACGTTGATAGGTAACCGATTTATTTGTCGGCCGTTCGGAAATTGAACGCAGTCACGAGATATCGGCTTTTAAGTTTAATATTTACAACGGACACCGGCGATGTGTTGGGATCGTTAATTTAAAAAGAAAGTAACAATTTTGAATAACGAACTTTTTTTCAACGCGCAACGGACATTCGTTCCGAACATACGTCTTAGTTGAAAAAAGTGCAGCTTACTCAAACCTTTCGTTTTCCTACATTTATTAAATGTCTACGGTGGCACGTACTAATTTATAGTATTAGTAAATTATTTTTTGCCGCCCGCCGCTACTGTGTTTAACCTTTAATTTTGTTATTGTTTTTTTTAACGAATGTTTTGTTTATGGAAATGCGTTCGATTTCGAACGTGGAGCTGTTATTCCACGATTTATTGTTTCAATTTCTTCGTGACCTATAAGACGATAAATAATTAAGAAATTGTACACAGATCTTTCTAGACGCTACAGGTAATAAAGTCTATTAGTAGTGTATTAGTAAAAAAACATACGTCCATTGTGGTCTCAGATCACGTTTCGCGGGCCTTTTATGTACCGATTGGGCCATCAAATTAACAATTCAAATATCATGCGAACAACTATTGAGACATCGTCAATGTGCCTGATTGTAGATAAAAAAACGTGAATGCGTACGTGCGTACATACTAAACATTTGCCTAATCTTGTTGTTTGTTTATAATAACGGGTTCCTTAGTAAATATTATATGTATAAACTCATAATTTTAAAGAAAAAGAAGGACATCTATGACACAAATTTGACATACCTTATAATAACCATAACTGCGGTGAATTATTTTCTAATTGCTGCCATGAAACCTACTCGAGGCATAAGAGGGGAAAAAACTAATAGACGAACGGTAAACGCCAATTCCCGCCTTCGGTTAATTATGAAATGGCTTTTTTGTATTTTTTGTGTTCGGGTCTATTACAAATAGTATGGGCGGTGTACTGTAATTGATTTTATTGCTCGCTTATGTAATCTGTGCGCGCATAGACAATTATTTTTTTTTCTTCTAATGAACAGCTATGCTATGAGGTGGTACTAAGTACCCTTTTTATAGAAACCCTCGATAATATATTATATATTATTATATGTACTTCCTAATACGTTAACCCTTCCAAGAGCATTAGAAATAGCAATAGTTTTTACACAGTAAAGAGTAATTTTATACTAATAATACAATCCTCTACAGGACATGTCAAAGTTAATTAAGTTTAAAAAGAAATTTTCCCCATAACGCTAGGTCGAGTGGGCATTTAGCATACTATTTTTTTTTATATATTTTTTATGATTCAATTTTAACTTTGACCCACAATTTTGCAATACTAACATCCACTTCTGGTCTTAACAAGACCGATGTCTTACGGCTGCTTTCATGGAAATTGCTGGGGAAATGTAAAAATACCGGTTATATCCGGATCGATGGAGGGATAAATTTGAATCTAGATTAAGTAGGGAAACGTCAGACTTCCGTATCATTACAGCAAGTACAGTCAGACCCATAAACGTGGGAATGTGAGACAAAGAGTTGTGCAACGGACAGGACAACTGTACGTTACGTCGTGGGAAATAGGGAAAACGCTAAATGACATGTCTCTAATGCCATGCCTCCCTAATAGCCACGTTTCAATGAGGTATTAGCGAACGAACAATAGTTCGGTAACGTACACTCGAGTTCTGGTTTAATTGAGTTTGGGTTCGATTCCTGGTGGATACAAACTGGAAGCACCACCGCTACAAGTATAAGAACCACACAACAGCAGTGTCGTTAGATAGACATTTACGCTAGGCATTACGACATAGTCCTTAAGTCTTTATATTTTAATAAATGTCAAAACTTCCAAATATTACTGATCAATTGATTTTTTATTTGAAATCTTTTCTTTTGACATTAATTTTAAAAAATCAAGTTAATTTTTTAAGCTGCACCATTACTAAACAAAGAAAGTAGTGGTTCCGCAGTAATCAATGGCCAGTGTTGTCATAATAATAGAGTATTGGACAATGCGTGTAGCAACACCGCGGAAGAGCGTCTTCCCACGCACTTGCAGTGGCGTGACACATGTGATTGCTTTTGACTGTTAATAAAAATAACTTTTTAGTTTAAATTGACACATATTGTAACAAAAGTCAACGGTATTAACAGACAGTTTTAGTTATCAATGTTTTAGAGGGAAGCTCTAAGTATATCGCGGTTGGAAAACTATATTTATTGCGTTATTTTATTTAAATTCCAGTTGAAAAATCCTTGAGATTCAATATTAAAATCTTTTAATCTTACACATGTAAAACTTAAAATAAAAAAGACGATTGTGTTAGGGGATACGAAAAGAATGACCGCCGAGGGTGTGTTTAATCACTTCGAAAACAAAATGGAACCCAATTTCGCCCCAAATGAAGACATTAATTTCATCGATGCCATCTTATGTCCGAACAATAATGTTAATTTCGTTTTGAAATAAGAAAAATGCGTCCCTTTTGAATTATCCCGCATTCGATCTACGAGTTCATCCCTTCACGGAAACAAAGGACACGCGTCTCTATTGTCTTTGCCAAATTTATACATGATTTGTCGTTAATCTGTTCCCTGCTTTACGTTTTTCAATTGTCCCATAATTATCTTTTTATTTTTTAAATTTGAGATTTCTACTTTCAGTAGCTTTAAATGGTTTTTTCTGTTTCACATATCACAAATATTTTCAGATTGTTATACATATAATATAATTCATTTTTGGTGTAGATACTATTTTATAACAGACATTTGTTTCATTTGATGGTAAGTAGTGACCGTCTATGACACCACACGTCAAAGCATCGCCGGATAAGAGGTAGAATATGCAGATTTAATTCGTAATACAAAGCCTACATAAACAAATACTAAAGAGATTTCAGTTTATTTTTAGGGTAGTATAAATAGGTTCGTCACACTTGGGAGTTGTAAGACGCTAAGGCTCGTCGTATTGTTTTGACCCCTCTCGTGTCCGTGACCTAAATCCGCGGCAGCTTGTTGAGGCGTATGGAAACTCACGATTCTATATATAATGCTACTCGTTCTTTATATGTTTTATATAACGTGTGCAGTGTGGAGTCGGTCTTGAATAACACCTTTCTCTCTTGCCGTGGATGCTGTAGGCAGCGAAAGGACTGGACCCGGGAGGTACCACCGCTACGCTATTTCTCGTGTGAAGCAGTTTTTACATTTCGGTGGAAGGGTGTGGTTGCCGGCTCACTTATATATAAGACGTCAATCTTAGTCCTCGGGAGTAGTAACGCATCTGTCGACTTCAGATAGAACCTCTATTCTATTTGAAGTTGCTTAAAGACGTCCATGGGCAGTAACCACTTACCATCAGGTGGACTGCATGCTCGTTTGCTACTTCAATCTGTTAAAAAAGCGTCTCCCTATTAACACCCATTTCGGTCACCAACACGCATGTTCGGCGCGATAAGTATTGGATAAAGACCCCTGCTAGGAGAGGCTCATGTCCAACGGTGAACCTTGAGACCTTGGATGGATGTATGAAGCGATATTCATTGTATCAGTCTTAGAGTAGCATGATGGCAATGACCTTCCACAGTTAACATATTACCCATTTTATGAAGGCTATTTAAAGCTGAGAGAAATGCATATGTTGCAGTAATATAACATCAGGTGAACTGCGTTAGACAGGACTTATATATCGTTTAAAGAAGATAACACACAATAAACCTCGTCGTACGTAACGTTAAGTAAATAAACGTTTTAATCGGTATATTAAAGATTTCGTAAGACCCGAATACTTACCTGCTTAATATTATCTATAATATAATAAAGATAAATATAAAAATTGCAAATATGAGTGATAATTGTTGAGTATTTGTTTAAGGTTGTCGCTCATTGGTTACGAGGCTCGTAAAACAAAAACACGTTTTTATAATCGTAATAAAACAGTAAAATAAAATTCAAGGATCAAATATTGAGAGGATTATGAAATTGCCATATTAAACAAATATACCCGATTGTTTTGTAGGTATGTGCTGTATCTTCTTTACGTGAATCTGTCATGTTATACGAATTGTATAAAAGAACTTTGTTACCGTTTGAAGTCTAGTAAAGTTACATTTCTCGAGCAGTATTTAATTTAAGCGTTTTAACTGTTCAACAGAAATCCACGACAATTCGTAACACCGAACGCTCGAACTGCACTCGAATTTGAAAACTAAAACAAAATGGCGGTTGCATTAACAAAAGCGACACGTATTAAAACTATAAATCGAAGTCGCGAAGTCTGGGAGGAGCTTGACCATGTCGCATCTACCCACCCCCCCGGGAGGGGACTCTACGGGAACTGGATAAGGAGGTATGGATGGTTGGTAGGAGAAAAAATAATAATAAAATAGTTAGAAACAAAAAAGTGCTGGCTAGGGTTGCCGCCTCGCTTTAATTTTGAAATGAAATGTCGCCAAATGTACCAATTCTGAGCAAGGATTCAGGTTCATAGCTTGAGTTATTAAAACAAGCTGCATCTCACAATTAGTAAGTTCGTCACCCGAATCCTTCATACCCCTACGGAGGCAACCCTAGGTTAATGAAAGCATTGCCGTTAAGTAGCTCGTGCGATTGGACAATCATTTCGTTGGGAAATGACTGATCCGATGCAAAACTTGAAGCTTGCGAGTACCTCGATAGAAGTTGTGTAACCAAAAATATCTTTTGTTTCGCCGGTTAATCGCCTCGGGTCGCGTCTATCGCTGGATTCCTCTCATGATTGATGGTGCCTATAGACTCGACAAGCACTGATAAAGGGTAACGCAAACCGTTCGGAAGATTGACTCAAGGGGAGAAATTGATGGAACGCTACGTTCCGGCGTCAAAACATGCGGAATGAACGCTACCAAACGATCCTTGTAATTTCACTTCAATTAGCCACCGAAACAACCGTTTTTGCTACCGGCCATTATAGTTACGTAGCACCTCGAGGTGCTCGCTCGGTTCTTGCATATGCAAGATAAATGATTTTTATGATAGACTGAAATAGATTTCCCGTAGTGCAGAGCGATGATTCACGGGTTAATGTCCTGCGGATCTGGTGAAGTTGGAATAATAAAAGGATTTTCGTAACGGCCATTACCGAGGACTTTATAATTCGTATTGAGTCCTTTGCGAAAGGTAATAAATTTATGTCGTCCTATCGGACGCGTCTCCGTGTAAACGTTCCCAGATAGTTTTCGGTGAAATCACAAAGATAGTTTTAGTAGTTCATTCAAAAAGCTAATGTGATCGTGATAGATACCTTTTTTGGGTATTAGTGACTTCAACAGCATGACGGCCGCCTCGTCGCACGCCCACGCGTGCATCTTTCTATACGAATCCCGTCCTTTCTCCGTCAGCTTGTCCCAGGGTTTCGGTTTGGAGAGTAGCTCCGACACGGTCCCTTGCGACAGGCCTAGCACGTACTTGGCGAACAGCCTCTGGCCGATGTTGTGCACCGATAAAAGCTCTCGCACTCTCCGGCTGATGTGCAGCGTATCGAGGTTCGTGTTCGCGTATTTGTCCATGTTGTACCGCAGCATCTCCTGCAGCCGCGCCTCCATGGGGTCGCCCTTGGGGATGAGGGAGTCTCCGAGGCGGCCGACGAGCGCGCCAGGCGGCAAGGGCCCCATGTCCTCCGCGAACCGGTAAGGGCGGTGCTCCTCGAAGCGGAAGGGGCTCGGCGGCGGCAGCGGCAGCGGGACGGGCCCGTTGTTGTTGTGGTGCGTCGTGTTGTTGTTGAGTGGGGGCGGCGTGCTGGGCCACTCCTCGCCACCTGCGGTGAGAGCACGGTTACGCGGGAACACGAGGAGGCGGAGGGGTTCGGGGGGGCGGGGAGGGTTCACGCACGCCCGTAAGCGTCGCAAGCGTTTGGCGACGACGTCCGAATTAATGCGTCGGCGTCTCTAGAGTTCGCATCGGAATTCAGGGGCCTACGGCGGTACGATTACGCGCGTCCGTGAGCGGCATGACATGGCGTGGAGGTGGTGGGAACTGGAATCCTCGTACTCCGCGCGTGATTCGAGTTTCCCGCGAGGTATCGGAAATCGAAGCGGACGCGGACTAGCTACGGCGCGGCAGACGGGCTGCCGCGGTCGAATTACACACGACGACAGTATTCGCCGCCTCCGACCTGAGTTTATCTCTCATGTTTGTTTATAATTTTCTGACATTGTACGCATAAACTCAAATCGAAGACGTGTCAGATGGTAAACAAGACTTGACTAATTTTGGCCAGAGACCGGCAGAATTTAGACGTTTCGATTGCAAGTCGGCAAGTGTTAAAGTCAGCCAAGTGGGCCCACATACCTGGGTCTCGTCGATCAACGCTCTCGCGCTCTACGGAGACGCGCTCGTCGCGGGGCGCGGCGGGCGACCGCAGGGGCTCCGGCTTGCGCTCTACGCGCTCTAGACGCTCTAGGCGTTCTAGGCGCTCTACGCGCTCTACTCGCTCTACCCGCTCTACCCGCTCGGGAGGCCCGAGCTCCATAGAACGAAGAAGGCTGCAACAAAAGATAAATGGTTATAGTTGGTAATAAAAGTTGTAACTTGTTTAAATGGTACATATATGTAGGTATATGATTGTTTGTTTCTTAGAGAAAAAAAATGTTAAAAGTAATTAAATATTTTTGTTCTGTCATGGGTCATATTAGGTCAGTAGTTTAATTGACAAACCTCCTTTTTAATACCTACACCTTTGACTACTTTTTAAAGACCTCTCAAGCGTGTGAGTTTTCTCGCGATTTTTCCTTTACCATAAAGTTGAGATAATAATTTCTATTACCCACATAATTTCGGAAATCTACAGATTTGTATAATTTGATTACCTATCAGTCAGTTTATAAAGTTGAAAATTGACTGGGATTTTCCGTTCATAATTTTATAAACCTATAATTAGGGTCAGAATTGTGATAGTCCATTAGACAAAAATGGGTAATTCATAAAGAAACGGATACGACATTATTACCCTGAGGTCAACCGGAAGGCGATACCTTAATAAATTGAGAGAGCGAATTGATTAAAACCATTCCAGGTGAATTAATTAAGTATTTTAATTAATAGGATATGCCGGTGTCCTTATTGGCAATATTCCTTTCATAAATTTATTGAGATTGAACCCTTTGAGGGGCGCAGGGCTATTAGCAGATAAGGGCCCCTCTGATAAGGTACATCGACTACCGCCTTCTGTCGTCTGTGCAACAGATACTACAGAATTATAGATTATTAATATGTATTATAATTTTTGGTATAACGAAGGTTCGCAATACGCAAATTAAATCGTAAAATGTTGCAAAATTTGTTTGCAGCAATGAAATTGATTGATAATCTATATTTTTCGATAGAGTTACTGTAACGAAAAATATTTGTCTATGTGGGTTTTTCTGAAGAATGCAGGAATACCTGCAGGGATAACAGATGCAAAGCATATCCATTGCTTACTTAGTTTAACAATTCCCAGCTTTGGGTGATGTTGAAATGAAAACAACGTAAAAAGGTTTATATAGAATACAGGTCTATACGACGCCGGTTTAGACGTAGAGAAAACTAAACCAAATGAATGTAAAGAACACTTGCACAAGGATTGCATCCACACAAACAAACGTGTAGCAGCACATTTGCTACTTTTCGCTACATAATTTAGTTAGAGCACGGCGCACCCGACTAGTCGCCCAACTAGTCGACCGGTCGCCCGACAAGTCGTCGTTCACGTATCGATTCGCTCCGGGCACCAGATTTTCACACTTCCAACAATAGGGTTGTACCTTAATTACAATTTAATATATCACCAATTAAACGTTTGATCGGGACAACGCTGCCGAATTTAGGAGCACGTTCGCTTCATCCATTGTCCCGTCGGCGAGACTGTTTGTATTTTGCCGGGTGCGCGCAAATTTGTAGCTAGCGAAGGACTTTATTGGTACACTAAACGTTGAAATCCCGAGGTGATTTTCAGGTGCGATGGTTAATCGTTTAGAATGTTACGTATTAAGTGCAGTTGTTTAGTTTTCATGATTAGTCCGCACTCACGTTTCAATGTTAAGCGTTTGAATGGGGAAATATAATGTAGGAATGTAGAAGACTTTATATGGAAATAGTTGTAGAAGTATATTTGATGTTGATGCTTGGTTTTATCATATATTTGGTTATATGATTACTAAAGTTAGTTTGGCAGTTTGGCTAGACAAACAAAAGGTAGGTTCTCCTAGCAACTAGCAGACGTCAGTCTTAGTTATCCGGTAATAAGGAAAACGCCTTACTATTCTGTATCTTTGTTATGGTTTGAATATCATAAACGGAATTTGTTTTATTGTTGTTTTTATTCAGTTATTTTAGAAGTAATAAATGTTTAAATTGATTTTTATAGTTTAAAATCGTGTAACCATTTAATGACATGATTTTATACAGAATTTCTTTTTCTACTTGTCCAATAAAAGTTCACATTAATGTTGTTTTCGAATTGAATTCTATTTGGTTCTTTTAATTATAAGCTAGATAGTCTACCTCAGTACTGGCATGGTTACGTCTTAGGTCATTTTATCGCTTTCCACGCCATTTCTGTGCCCTAAGTGTTTCATATAATCTGTGTACATGTTGCTTATACATAGGAACGTAAGTCTCGAAGATTCTAAGTCCGAGCAAGCCTGAGCTTTCAGATGACAGCTTTTAACATAACCCAGTTAAGGATGACAGTTATGTTCAGTGATAGCGCGGAGTTTTAACAGCTTGTGATAAGAACAAGGGAACCGTAGAGACGATTTACTTAGTTGAGACGCAAAATATGTTTTTGTAAATGTGATTTAGGTGCTATTTTTTTATTTTATTTTTATGTTGGCGTGGATGTGTTGTGAAATAGTGAAAAATACATAGATACAGGTAGATACCGTTTTCAAGTTTTCAAGCGATATAAAGGAGAAAAAAAGGGTTAACTTTAATAAAATAGAACTGATTTAAGCATTTGTAATTTTAGGTTGCAGATCCAAAGAAAATGAAAATGATGTATTTCAAGTGAATTTAAATAAACAATATAAAAAACAAAATTATCTCAGAAAACAACGTTGTGAAAAAATAAAAAAACAAAAAAATAGTTTAACGCCTTAAAAATATTCACAAAATCCTCTCCACGCCATCGCTGTTCTCTTTGTAAGCTTAAAAGCATCTTTGTCTTGTGTTAAGGCGGTGACACACTGAATATTTTAGTGCGAGCAAAGTGTGAGGGAGTTTTTGAATTAATTACACGAACTCCGTTAGTGGTCGATCGCGGAGCGGTTGAGATGTGTGGTCGGTTTGTTTGGCAAACATCGGTTTGTCGAACTTCGTGTTCTGTTGGGTGGAATTTTGTTTTTGTTGTTATTGATATGATGAAAGGCAAGATGCATTATATTTAATTTGTTTCATATCTATTTACTTTTAATGCACCTACTATCAATTATAAAGTTTGCTTCTTGGAATAATAAAAAATTACTATCACAAATGTAACTACTAGATTTTTCTCAGGTCATTAACACGGTAAAAAGTATTCTGTATAATCCAGGCCACAAAACTATGTGTATGCCAAATTTCATCCAAATACAATCAGTAGTATTTGTGTGAAAGAGTAAAAAACGCACAAACATCCTCACAACCTTTCGCGTTTATAATATTAGTAAAACGTTTTTCTGCAATATCTTAGCCATTTAAAATTAAAAAGTCCCTATAATACCTATACCTAAACTCGCAATAAAATTCCCCTAAATGACTTGTAAGGAGCAACAATCCACCACTTGTAGGTAAATCGATATTAAACTGGAATTCCGCTCCAGAAATATGTCTTTGAACTGTTCGGCGCCCCGCGTTTAGATAATTCATTAATCGTTTACAATTTTCGATCACTTGTGAAATAGGTTTATTGTTAAATCTGAAGTTTCGAACGTTTTCAAACTCAGTTGTCAGGGTAGCAACGCGTCTAATCTTATTAGGAGTCGATTGCCAATCTCTATAATCAGGACGACTGGATGATCGCATGCTACTTCCACATTATAAAAAAAAAGTCTCAAATGCAAAAGTTAGGATATTTTTAACTTAGGATTATTTTAGGATGTTATTTGCCATATTATAAGGGAGTCTGCAAGAAAGTAAAGTGAAATTTACTTTAGAAAACATCGTAGAATAGAATGTTACAGAACATAAAATAATTATTTATATACCTACGCAAACAAAGGTAACCTTCAAGACTGTACACCGACCGTATCATTGGCATAATTAGCGAAAAAACTACAACACTGGCAGTTGAAAAAAAAAAAACAAAAAACGCGCGAATTGAAAAAACAAACGCCTCAATCGAATTTGGAACGCTGTCATTTATGTGGCGTCATGCTTAAATACTTTTTGTGAAACCTCGAACAATAAGTGACGTCAGCCGATCAGCGTTATCACTCAAGTGATCGGTCGGCGATAACAGGAAACTCCGCCCATCGAACACGCTGACCAATCACGGACCGATCGATTGGTCAATACGAACGAGAACGCCTTTTAACGCATCCCACACTTCGATATTGTAAGTTTCCGAACGATCAACAGTTTGGTCACTGTAATGCCAAGATGTTAGGTCGCACTCAATGATTTTGTCGTAAGTCTTAACTGCTAAAAATGCTTGTGGATTTTATTTTAGTTCATTCAAGAGAATAAGAAAGGATACTTGTGCACTTGTACTTTGTGTACTTTCGCTTTACTCAACTAAAACTGTTATCTACAATTTGAAAAAATAATCATATATTATATAAATAGGAAGGGTAGATATATAGCACATGTGATTGATTCATACGTATAGTTACGGGACAAAGGTTGACGAATTAAAAAATGAATAATATTTTAATTTTGATTGAGATTAAAAAACTCTTCTTATCTTCACCTTTTAAGACTTAGATACATCAAACCTTACACATATTTGTCCTTTATTTAGTCTGTGTTGAAATTTTCCCAGGCTGAAAGGCAAGAAGCATGGACGTAAAAACAATATTTAAAAAATCCCAACATTGACAAAAATGTCAATAAAGGCAAAGGTATCCGAAACGTACAGCCAAGTCTGGTCGCAGAGCTTTTTACCCCGCCGTATTGACTCTGGAAGATTTCCTAGTTTTTTTAAAGCAAATTTCACTAGACAAACGTGGCCGGGACGAGTCAACATTAGACGCAGTAAAAAGCTTACGTCGCTTTTGTGGTCTCAAAAATGTCGGGGAGCGTAAATTAGTTGATAATTTGTGTGTGACTAAACTTAGTTAAATGTTATTCAAACATCGCCTAAGCAAATGGAGACAGGTGTCCACGATAGGCCCGTATTGATATATAGGCGGTAAACAAGAATTCATATATAATGTCTATTTGTGTTCCCGAGTATTATGTAAATCTTGTGTGCATAGTTTTTTAATTAAACAAGATAAGCGGTGCCTCATTCGTTATTTGACTTTTTTAATTTCGAGTCGTGGAGTCAACACTGTAAGTTAAATCTTTGATTGCTCGGTGCATGGTATTCTGCTCCTTATAATCAAAGCGACAATATTTATATTGGCATAAAGTTCCTGGTATCTCGGCCGTCTAACTGTTGACACGGCGAGACGAACTTATGATTTTGTTGAACATTGTTTGCGTTTTAATAAAAATGTATAAGAATATGACCCCCAATTAGTGTATTTTATAGAATTACACTAAGACGTGTTCACAGTCCTTTCAACATATTTCAAATTAAACCGATTTTTTAAAGATAATAATATGCGGGCTTAAAGATGTTGTTGTTGTTTGTTACTAAAGTTGTAATTAATAAATGATTAAATAATTACACTGAAATAAAAACCATGTAGACAAATATTTATTTTTTGTTTACTCTTTTTGTAGAGAATTGTGTTATTTTTCCGATTTATTACTTTGTTTAAAATCGCTCATATCAATCGAACTTTTGTAAGTATATCTTTTAAGAAAAATATTTGTCTATGTGTATTTTAAAAGCCCTAGTGGTATTTCCAACGACTGTTTTATTCAGTTCTACAACCATCATTACAATGATGAGCATTGACTTAAATTGATTTTATCTGTGCCTTTACAAACAGTGTCGACACGTGTCTATGGAAATTTTATTACTGACTTATTCTTGTTAATAATTTGTAGTCGGCTAAAAGTTACGCGTTGGAGAGAAAAGAAAGAAGCCCAGGCTGTAAAAACAATAAAAAATATTTATCTCAATAATACTGTACGTGTGTGGTCACCCTACAGCTATCAAATAACAAATATCAAATTCAGGTTCAAATCAGAGCGTGCGAATTTTAATCAAAATTCAAGGCGCGGCCGATCCTGAATTAGTTGAGATTTGCCGGCGTATCGTCTAGAAATCAATCTATTCCCCCATTACGGTTTAATCTTCGGCGCTGGCTATAACTTAATCCTAACTTGAGAACCGGTATAAATAAGCAATAAGCCTCCACAGGTGCTGTATTCCCCCAAACTCCACAGATTATGCAATACTTGTTTTCGTGTGCGGTGTTACTTGCGTAAAACTGAATTATAAGTATAGTCTTACTAGTATTATAAATGCGAAAGTTTATGAGGATGTCTGTATGTTTGTTACTCTTTATCGCAAAAACTACTAGATTGATTTAGATAAAATTTAGCACACATATAGTTTATGGCCGAGA
>DWTU01000007.1:0-39251 GCA_018251515.1 Cecropterus confusis | reverse complement strand
AAATCTGCAAACATTGATGACAAACAGAAAGAAACTTACTATTTGTCTTTTTGGGTTGATTATGAACCCATTATGGTTTGGAAACTCAATCCAAATAAGTGTTGAAAATCTGTTGGAAGTCAATCACTCTTGATGCAAGCGGAATAAATTATAGTATTTGACTTTCTGGATAGTAAAATGGAACCTCTGTGTCCTTGCATATGGATAATCAATCTATAAATAGGTGTGGTACTGCTAAAAGACAAATGTTGCCATTAATTTTGAGCATCAACTGTACCTAAAATGCGAGGCTATGCAGTTGATCATGCAGTCGTTTATCTAGATTCTCGACTGTTTGCCCTTAGTGGCGTAAGGTCTCTGGGTGGTATTCGGATAGAAGAATTGCTCAACTTTCCCATGCGTTGGATAAAGTGGTAAGATTACGAAATAAATCCTAGAGCAACCTGATAACCTGTTTTCATTATCCTTGCTATGAAATTAGCATCGTTAGACTAAGAACACGCTTATGTAAGTAGCTGAATTAAAAATCGAAATTGATTTTCTATAAATAAAAAAAATAGTGATAAGTTTTTTCTTACAAAAACATGTTTTTTGTTTTTAAACAATATATATTTTGTAACTTATTTTTGAAATTATTAATTAAATTTAAGTAATTCTGATCAACTCGGCAAATTTCGGAGCAAGATGCAAACGGGTGCGCCTCGTACGAACGAGACTGCTGTAAAGCAAAAGGTTTGCCATAGGCTTCAAATAAATGATACAATACTGAATATTCGCATTCGCGAATGTCGGCAGCAGGTGTTCGCATTTTCAAGCTGATATTTTGTGTTCAGCCCCTGTCGTTGTCACTGTGTGATGTGGTTTATAGATAGAACAAGGAAGCCAGGCTTCCAAATTTCTTTCGGTTAAAAAGAAAGACTAGATTACGGTACCTTCTTTATCTCTCTCTATCAAAAGTGAGTATTATAGAACGACTCTACAGTTTGTTGTTGTAATTGAATTTCTGCGGATGATAATATGTTTAAGAAATGTGTTTACACACTCTTTATCCGCTAACTGGCAGCCGTATGTCTCCCCTACTCTATTTATAAATGCCCCTATAGATGAGTACGTGATTAAAAAAATACATTTTTGTTTCTGTTACTCTTGTTGAAGATATAAGTAATAGTAAATGTCCTGGTTTTACCAGGCGATAGAACCGTTGTAGTTCGACCGGGGAGGTACCACCGCCGCACCAACTTTTAGCGTGAAGGAGTTCTTGCGTTTCGTTGGAAGGATGTGGTTGCCGGCTCACTTATATATGAGGCGACCATCTCAGCCCTCGGAAGTAACAACGCATATGTGATTGACTACAGATAGACCCTCTATTCAATGAAGTTGTTTACAGATTTCCATGGGCGGCAGTAACCCCTTATCATGCTCGTGGACTGCATGCTCGTTTGCTTCTTCACTCTGGTAAAAAAAAAATACTTTGCATCTGGTATTAATTCGTTTATTTATAATTTCTATTAATGAATGATTGGGTAATTAAAGCTTTTTTAGTTACGAGAGATAATATAGGCATATAAGTCGGGTTACTTCCTGAACGTTAAAGATGAATATATCATTAATATAGTAATTGAATCTCTGTAGTTATGTAACTGTAGTAAAAGTTTATTAAAGTTTTAAACTTGCATTTTTCCGCTTTAGCATAGCGTGGGTCCGTGCCACTTGGGGCCATTATTCAATTCGTCGCCACCCATTTATGAATTTAAGTTGGCGAAGAAGAAGGTTAAATCTAAATAGTGTTTGAAACTTTTTCCTGCGATTTAACGTCCGCAAAACAAAAGGTCGCGAAATGTAAATAATTTGCCGCCCCCTAAATGTTTCGTTCGAGGGCGTAAATAGGACTGCAAAGATTTTCGTACAGAAAATATCGAATATAAAATACATAATAAGCGGATTTTATCGGCCTTCAAAATATTTTGTCTAGAGTACGCCCCACGTACGTAGAGTGGGCCCCACGCTACGCCAGTAGTTTGCCGGAAAACAGGAAGGTAACGTCTATGTCCCTACGTAATAAGTGGGATGGGGAAGGAGGGGTAGCCAGAAAAACGCTAAATATAAAGACGGTTTCACAAAGTAAAAGTTAGATATGGGTGGGTAAAAATACAGTTACAGTCAATAGTAAATACAGTTTATTTAGCATACACGTAAACACATTAGAGATATTTAGTTTGTCGTGGAAATCACTAGTAATTAACTAAATAACGTTGTTTTAGATTTGAGAAATAAGATTTTGAGTAGTAGAGGTTTTAACGGGTTTGGTGTTGTTTTTGAGGTGGCCGAATGTATTTATGGTTCGACTCCGAAAGCACCACCGCTAAACCTATTTCTGCCTAATATGTATTTCTTTATTATATTTAAATAAATATTTTTTTTAAAGTAGGCAAATATTGCAAATCTAGTCACCCTTAACCTCAGTCTGAAATGTATATAACTATATTTTCTTTATATTTCGCTGCCCTATATCGCTTCCTTATGATTGAGAGTGACATAAACTCATGTTACACGATATTGCCAAATATTTAGGTTTCCCCAAGCATTCACACGGATAGACATGGTTATACGTGTTCTTTAGCTAACTCCAAAGAAAATGCATTATATGAAATCGATCCAAGAAGCATTACTCTCCCTTAGAACAAAGTTTAAATGTTTTATATGCCACAAACTCTTTTAATCCATAGAAATAGGCGAGGTAGTGGTGCCGTTGCATTGGAACCTTGTATTGGTAATTTTTTAAATGAAACGTGTAAGTATTTATACGTTTTCTAATCATCTAGCACAATATTGTTGGTAATCGTTGCACAAGATTGTCATGAGTAACGCCTATTGTTAGTATAATTATGTGTAGTGCCTTTCATATTTAGGTATAGGTAGGTAATGTGTAGCATTGTAACAAAATACATTTTATAGAATATGTACTACTACATGGGTACATATTTCTTGATTTTATAAATCGGGTTGACCCCAGTAGCGTCAACTTTTTTGTCCGTCTAAAAGGCATATGAGTGGACACGATTAAATATGTACAAAATTATGGTAATTATTAATTAGCTTGAAACTGTTTTAACATTACGCAATAGTTAAATAAATTCTAACTTTACTGGCTCATGGCTGTTTCCTACACGTAAGTAGATTTTTTTATAGCATTTCCGGCATTTCTTTTATTAGAAATATGTAGTTGATCTTGGTACTTGCGGACTTTACAGCTTTAAGAAGTTGGTGGTTTACCTATTTAATTGAGTTTAGCTGAGGCATAATACTGTGATTTAATTCTATAAGAAAATGTCCCTTTATATAAGAGAGAGACGGAATCCCTCGATTATCCGCCTTTTTTAAAAGTAAGCTATGATTAAATTGATTAGGCTACCATAATATTGTGAAAGAGTGCTCGGCTTGGCATGTAACTGTGATTAAGAAGGTATTTCACACCTAAAAAACAAAAATTACGCCGAGGTATATTGAATGGAAAACAATCGAGCAAACATAGTTCCATGGATTGTATAAGTCGTGGTTATTACCTATCAAAGATTTATGCAAAATTGGACGTGGTCAGAAATTTGATGAGTGACCGGGAATGGTTAAATTTCATACGCGTTCATTTACATTCAATTTTCTTGTTGAAGGGTAATTTAAGGCGTCGAACCCGGATATCATACATGAATACCATTAATTACAGTAATTAAACTCTTGTCGGAGGCCTAGGTCAATTCAATGCTTTAATAACTATTTCCTTCATCAGTACGCAATTGTTGTACCGTCATGGTCTAGACGTCCTCTGCTTATGGTTAGAGATGTGTCCAGCAACGAGAGGATTACGTACAAGAAATACTGCCTAAGCGAATATATAGTGTATTAATAAAATTTTACTTAGATATTTAATTTTTTTGTGTTATCCTGATGATGCAGTCTCTATATTCTCTATTTCTCTACCTCTATTTATCTCTATCTTGCTTATTTTCAATCCATAGCCCCTGCCACTTAATATAATTGTTCTAGTATAGATCACAGCGATACCTAATGCTCCTTTTTTACCTCCAGTACAAACGTGTGTTTGATTGTAATGAGATTACAATTCTGTAATATTTAGGTATTGGTATTAGGTACTTAATATCTACGTAGATATAAGATATCTACTATTGATTGTTAACATTTTAATATTTAAAATATACTAAGTACCAGTTTATTCATATAACTGTATAAATTAGAAAGAATAAAATTGAGTTTTCAAGGCAAGGGCTAGCGGGAAATGCAAATAAATGTAATGTATAATATTTACCTAAGCATTACATCATTAGAGTCAGGTTACTGAATGAATAAATAAAGGGGTATAAAATCTTACTGTTTTTTAATTAAATATAAAATATGTAAATTTCTAGATGTTAGGTAGGTAATTCTCTGAATATTTACTGTATCAATAAGTGTATTAAAATTATATTAATGAGGTTGTTTTAAATAAAGGAATATGCACACAGATCCAATAAAACTTTTTATTGTTCATAAGTTTTGTAACAACCTAAATTACTTAATGAACCATTGTATAAGTACCTATACTTGCAGAAGAATAGACGCGCCAATGCGCGCCATACGTCAACATACAGATTTAAACTGTAAATTTAAAACACAATGATGTAAATTAGATTACTATTTAGTTGACGCTGGTCCCTGCCACAGGATTCACTATAAATTGTATTCATTAACATTATTGAGTATTATTTACATGTG
This sequence comes from Cecropterus confusis, assembly GCA_018251515.1. Classification (NCBI taxonomy): domain Eukaryota; kingdom Metazoa; phylum Arthropoda; class Insecta; order Lepidoptera; family Hesperiidae; genus Cecropterus; species Cecropterus confusis. The sequence goes on along the minus strand of DWTU01000007.1, from coordinate 34,484 downwards.
TACAGTCTTATAATTTAACTTATAGAGATCACTTCTTAACGTTGAATCCCTCTCCCGTCGGATCTAATATCCACGGGTAGTTGTTAGGGCATTCCATGCAAGTGAACAAACGTAGTGTCTCTCCCGGAATCTCTCGAGTGGTCAACGGACATGCGTTTGGCAAGGAGCAGAAAGGTTGTCCTTTCACATCACATTTCTCCTGTTTCCATTCCTGGAAATCTCTTAATGATGATAATTCGGTTGGGTTCTGCATCCATTGGATGACTTGAATTAATGAGGTGAAGTAAACATCATTTTTCTCCAACATTTCTTCGATGAATTTGATTAATTCGTCGCGGAATTCTTTCTTGGATTTCAACCATGAAGCGTGGAAGTGAAGACCAAGAGGGGCACGGTTGGTTGAGTAGTGACGGTTGAAGTTGAGGCGCAGAAGACGGGCAAACTGACGTCCGGTTTGGGTATTGGAACATGAATCGACAACGTGACAACCAGGCAGAGATTCATCGAATGTTGGGTCGTCTCTTCTATCCAATTCATTCATAACCATCTCCCATACTGGGTGGCTTCTTGAAGGACAGTTATGAGCGTTACCGTTACACTTATGTGGCATTCTGAAATACAACGTATATGGCCAGATAGGTACTCGGCCGAGTGGAGCAGTAATGGAGGCATCATATACGAAATACTGATCGGCCATCATTTCGAATTGCTTATTTCCTCCGACGCGCAAATAAGGTGCCCGAACTCCAATGATTGAAGCATCGGTAATGTTTGCGAAACGTTCGACAATTAAACGCGCGCCAGCCATTTCAGCTAACCAATCATCATAGGTTCCACTAGTCCAGTATAATGGGTCATCTTTGTGTGTAATTGAAAATACAGCGATTTCGTGACCTTTACGGTGTAATTCTTGAACAGCTGCGTAGTTAGTATACTTGTGAGATACGAAGAATGTACCACGGACTTGACAACCATTAGGGTTATGGCGATTTCCGTTGAAAATTTGTTCGTAAAGATCAATATTGTCTACGTTGACAGCACCGTTAAAGGTAATGGTAATCATCTGAGGTACTTGATTGGGCTCAATTCCTCCAGGGATGCGGGTACCGTCAGCGGAACAGAAGCAGTCAGGAAGAGTACACTGGTTAGTATCACAGTCCGGTGCTCTATTGGGATCAACATCAACGGCTGCAAAAATAATTAAATGTGAATAATCATCGCAAATCAAAAATAATTTTATAGACGAACTTGCGTTACTTTAGTTTATGTTATTAGAATTTATTTTGTATTATATACGTACTGCAAGCGTTTTCGTCCGACTCGTCTTTGCAATCTGGTTTTCCGTTACAGAATAATTCTTTTTCTATGCAATCTCCACTACCACAAGCTAGTTTGCCTTCAGGGCAGATTGGCTCGTCTGTCTTCAATATGGGCAAAATTTTCCTTGGTTCTGTAAAAATGAACGAAACTTTAATATTTTGAAATGATTTTGTTAAAATATTGCCTACGCAGTTCACGTTGCTAATTCACTATGAAAAGTTACTACATTTCTGAGTTGTAGTGTGTTTTTATATGTCATAGTGTTTAAAAAGTTGACCTCAGAAGATATAAGGGAAAGATTCGGCAAAGCATGAAAGAATGAACAGTTAAGGAACAGTTAAAGATAGAAATAATTAATTGTGAACAGTGGGTACTTAGCTGACACATAATTAAGGAAATATAGCCAAGTGCCTCATGAATTAGTCATAGAACAGACATATTAATATATAATTTTTGTACTTTAAAGTGATAAAAAGTAAAAGTTGAAGAGTATATAAAAAGATGACAAGTTATTTTCAAGTGTAGTAAATAAAAAGGAAACCATATTTAATAAGATGATGACATGCCTCATTACGAATAAACCTCTGAGTTTTATTTGAACTTACATATTGATGTCATAAGATGAATCAGAAGATCAGTTATTTACAAATTAAAAAGATGTGCCAAAATTTTATGCTTTCAATTTTAAACGGTGGTTTCAAAAGCCTTGTTCATATCACAAAATAAGTATGGTGTCTGTACAAATTTACAGTATAATACATAAACCGCTTTTGAAGCAACAGTTTAAAAAGTTCATGTTACAATGCAGTGATAAGGAATTTATGTTGTTGTCTAAGTTAGCTAATAAAGCTGCAGTGTATTATATACAAGTTATTGCAAAAATGCATCGAAGTATTGTTTATTTACATATTTGTAACACCTCATTCAAATATCCAGTAAGAAAAGTTAGTATTATTGTTAGTGAAATGAAGAAGCTTAAAGAAGAACTAGTGTGGTCAGTATAAATAGTTATTTTGGTTATGTTAAAAGCGTTGGCCTATGTAGAAAAGAAAATTGAAGTGAAGATATTTTCTTGTTAAAAAGAGACCCAGTATTCATGTGTAATTGTTTTCTGTGTGTCTATTTTTGGTCGTTATTCTTTTCCGAAAGAAAAATACTCTTACGGAAGGAATGCTATTGTGCTCAGGCGTGACTATAGATTTATCATTCCATTAGATATTTTGTAGCTGAACTATTTGTCAGTAAGTATTATAATTTAACATTTCTTCAGATACAATTCGAAGTATTTTATAAACATAACGAAAAGTTAAATGTGACGCAAGTCTATATAAATAATTGTTATTAGTGTACGTTTTTATATTGTGTTACACTGACAACGAATTGTATTTGGCGAATGTTATTTTTATCGTGGATCGGTCCAAGACCCGACCCTTCCTTAAGTCCGGGGCCTCATGCAAAACACCAAATCTACAGTGCGACGCGGCCCCTTCACCCAAGCTCGATTGCTCGCTACGCGCCAATAGCTTCTTGTCGGCACTTACTCTCGAGTTTGTCACAGTTGGCCACTTTACCCTTCCAGTCGCAGGTTTGTTTATCGAGATCGAAAGCCAATCCGGACGGGCAAGTGATCTGTTTAAGACCTGACCTAGTGCACCTGCGTCGATAAGAAATTACATATTAAAAATAAAACTGGTAGATACAGGAAGCGGACGTACAAAAGGCTAACCACTATAGAACGCGCCGATCGGAAGACCGATGCTAGCCGAGACGGAAGCTAGCCCTTCGCACGACCACTCCCTTTTGTCGTCGGAACTTACTTTCTATTTTATCGCAATTCTTAACATGTGTTTTCCAATCACAGGTTTGACGGTCGATATCAAACGCCAGTCCGACGGGGCAGCGCACAGATGCGAGCCTTGTCACGCCATTTTCCCCTCCTTTGTCGCACCTGTACATATTCGGCCGTGCTTTCAGCATAAAGTTTTTCATTTCATTATTACAATATGTGCTTATTTCATGCTATATTTATCATGAAGTTGAATTTACACATATATCCAAAATAGTAGTTATGAAAGGCAATACTAAATCCTAATAATTATTCAACAAATTACAAATACATTATATTTAATTGTTATCTATTTTGGAATTATGACTTTTTAAACTAAATAAATGCTATTTCAGGGTAGGAAACGTCTGATAAGAAGTTACATAGAAACATTTGGTCATACATTAAAATATTAACAACAAAGGAACTTATAATTTTCATTGTGTCTGAAAAGTATAAATTAGAGAGGAATTTACCAGAATAAATTGTATTGAATTATTCTACGAACTAAGTGGCGTTGTGACAAATATTCCAGGCACGACGTCGAACGTTCCATTCACCGGCTGGAATATCAAGTTCTTGAATATCAAACGACGCGTATAAATAAATCAGTGATAGAGAATGGCATTAATACAGGTAAACACAAAGAGTTCAAGAGATTTATTAAGTTTAGACAAGAAGTGATCATACACTTTATGTATAGTAAAGCATATTTTAGCTAAAATCGTTGCACAATACTGACCTGACAACATCTCGGCAATCGCCTTCGGTGGTAAGTCGGAAGTACTCATCAGCAGGGCGACCGTCGCACAGCTGCTCGGGGGTTGCATCCTCTCCACCTCCATCTTCATCTTGTCGTTTAACTCTTTCGCCCGCCACTGCAACCAATCCCAAAGTAAGCATTGCGGAACAATCGTGTCATAATATATACTTCAGTTATTATTTGCAAGTGCCTGCAACCTACATAGTATGTCCTAACATTGGCAGGTTACCTGCTGAGTAGCGAAGATACGGGCTATACCTCCGATACCATCATAATATTGAATGGTTTATTGAATATCATTAACTTATGCTTGACATCTTATTGATTTCATAAAACTGAAATACTCCTTAGATTATAAGGCATACTGTTACACCAACTTAATATGCTTATTGAGTAACTCAGCTTAACGTAAGCAACGATTACCACACGCGGGTGAAGGAATGCTGTACCGTTTCATTTCGGAGTTGAATGCCGTTCCGCGCATTATACGTAAGTAAAAGTTAAATGAACTTACGATGTTTTTGTTTAAAGTAAAAATATATTGACTTATTTTACAGTACCCAAGTATAGCTTTCTGCCGACAAGTTTACAACGGCATTGAAAGGTATAATGTTGAAAAGAAATCGAGGTCAACGCAAGCCACGTAGGTAACAAACCGGTGTTCAGTCTTTGCCGCTTTATGCAGTCTTTACATAAGTTTTAATATGAAAATCTGTTCACATAAACAATAGCAAGTAATTGTTATTACTTAATAAAATTTAACGTTTTTTATATCATTAATAAAAATAAATAAAATAGTGACTTTCGATAAGCTGGATTAAAAGCCCACATTAAAAAAATTACAAAAAAATTAAAACTAATTATTGTGTATATTATATAAAGCTTGTTGTTTCTTAGGGGATAAATATCGTACATAGAATATATTTTCATTACAAATTGCGTTATCAATATTTTTAATATTAATACCTCTATTTAACAACGACTTATGAAATGTCGGTACTCACCTAGACAGGCGAGCAACAGTACCCCGAAACACAGGTACGCGTGTCGAGCCATGGCGCTCGGCGAAGACTGGCCGCTGACTCGCGCTCCACAAGAAAGTGCAAGAGGTGTCTGCTGCCCCTCTTCACCTATTTATATAACCAGGCAGGTCGCACTCGACACCAGCCGAGTTACTCCGCCCGTCCTGTGCGCACTATGCCTCCTGTCGATGTAACTTACCATACCATCGCCGCAGCTTTTAATAACCGCACGATGACGTTCCTGAAAACAATGTGTTAAGTTATAATTATAATTAGATTATTAGTTAATGATAAAATGACATTTGGTAATAATTACTCTATCAATGAATTCCTTACAAATGAGCTGTAATCAGAAAAAGTAATTTCATCCTATTTATATTTTGGACTATCTGAACTTTCTTACAAAAATTAGAAAGACTTATTTTGTTGAAAGTATAAGTGAAACCTCACTTATTTGCACGTAGGCACTAAATAGGAAATTAACATTTAAATGGTTATGCCGTCAAATCTTGTATAACTTGTCTATTTCTCAAGGTTAGTTCGTAAAAATTATTCGTGACACGTATGTTATAAATGACTACCAAGAGGGAATTACTTGTAATTTATCCGAACAGTATACTGAAATCTATTCAAAAGTTAAATTTAATACAATTTTTTTAGCATATTGGGATTCTTTTTATATTAGTGTCTCTACATATTTATGCTTTTGCAGAAGTAAGAGCACCTTTATTCCTTCTTTATCGAAATGTACTGTTATATACGGAACTAATAATTTTAATCTGAAACCATCCAAATAATATAATTGTATTTATTTCTTTACACAAGTTCTTAGAACATTGAACCACTTTACTACATGTATGTGAAGACAATTTAAATTCTCAATGTCACAATCAGTAGAAGTTCATAAAATACATTTAAATATTTATAGAGAAACTTATTATTATTTAAATGTCTCATATTAATAAACATTATATAGTTTAAAATTGCATTAATCAATTTAAAAATAATGTTTTTAGTTTTATTTATATCTATCAGCGATAGTGTGTCTAGCCACGTAAAATTATTCCCAAAATTCATTTTTGTAACTGAAAAGTTGTATTTAATAATTGTACGCATTGCTGTATAATTGTTTGTCCACGCTGGTCAAATCAAGGTCAATAGGGTAAGGTCGAACCTTCTAGTAAGTGCTATGCTTACTATAAATATATTAGGCATACGATATGACTATGTACGGGATTCGCAGTTCGACTCTGAATAAATACCATAGTCTAATAGGCATGGAAACTCACTTGATAATTCCACAATGATGTCGATTATTATATGAATAGGGGCTAGGGTCTTGGGAACTGCGATCTTCCTCCAAGAATAGGGTAAATGACTTTTTCTAATTTTGAATATTATGAACCTACAACTTGTTAAAGTATTTTCCAACTGTAATAGGAATCCAGCTGTGTCAAAAGTCAAGGGAACATCCGCCATATATCCTCTGTGTCTGTTGTTTATGGAGTCACCAAGAAGGCCTAGTGAGGCAGGCTCAAATTTCAGGTCATATTTTGCACTGTTTATGAATTCTAAATGCCCTAATCATCTTGTTGGGTCAGTGAGAGTAGAGTAGCGATCGTAGAAACCATTATATACCTCTTATATTACTCGGTTTTTAGAAACCGTGTCTTATACGCAGCAGGTGCATTGCTTCTGGGTGAAATTGTCTGTTATAGTTTAATTTGATAATTTTTCTTCAGTCAACCATCCCATAAAATACTATTTATCGAAATACTCTTGATTATTACTTTGATATTCCTTTTGTATAAGATAACTAAGATAATTAATTAATAATTGCTATTATTTTTAACCGACTTCAAAAAGGAGGAACTTTTTAATTCTATGTACCTATGCACAACGATTACTGACACAACGGTGACTGTAGACAGATTTAAAAAATATTTTTTTTTTAAGAAATCGAAACCTATCATAATGATCATATGAACGTCGATAAATCTAAATGACAGCATTTTGCAACTCATTTACCGGTATTTATAATTCTGACTGCTCATATTTTAAGGAATTTGCTGCTGGATCTAGCCTTTTTCATACGATGGCACATGACATCTTAAACGAGCGTTACTCCTCTGTTTACTTCAAGTCATTAAGTCTGGAAGGTACTGTTTTTTTTTCTGTCATGATCGCCGCGTAGAATTTTGTGTTTTCTATTGGTTGTTAATCATCAATTGTTAATGAATAATTTGTGTTATTATTACAACATGATTATGTAACTGTAAATGAGAAGATATAACCTAACCTGTATTCGTACAACTAAATTCTGCCAAAAGTTTTTTTTCCTTGTTCACTTTATTACGCGAGTCTCACTTTCGATTTATTATTCGAACCTGTTTTTTAAATTTATGTCAATGTCACGTAAATTCGAAGAGAAGATCCGAAACTGTAATCTTATTTACATAATTATTTTAACATAAGAATGAAGGACGATAGATTTATAGTGAGATAGAAAATGATAGTAACATATGTTACAAAACAGAAGTAAAACTGCATATTTTACATTATTATAACATTGCATTGTGTAAATACACATTATTCTTATACCGGGAATCTAGTTAATGGTGTCAGAGCTTTTAATGGTGTAAAAATATGGTTATTATTATCGACAAATCATCGCTTATTCGTCATTAACCAATATCATTTTCTCCAACCATTCTTAAAGGGCAGCCATTTAAGTTCATAATACGATCTCCAAATGCGATATGTTTTTTCTAATTTAATAAAATCATAATATTTTATCATGTCAAATCTTATATATATATTTAATATTAAAAGTAATCATATGTTTCGTGCCTACAATCTAAGCTGGTACTCTTCTGTATCATATCAAGAGTAAATATAATTTAACAGGAAATTATTCCGTTTAATGGCAGTTTCCCTATACAGATTAAATGTTTGAATTATTTTGTGTTAGCGACTGCGCGTACTAAGTCGCGTGCAACAATTACTTTATTATATTATATTTATATCGAATATATTTTAAAATTATGAATTTGTAACTTTCTAGAATATTATTATTACTCAATTAGTAATGTATATAAATGAATATAATTATATGTGATTGCTTACCTAAACGTAAATTAAATCGATTTACAAGAAACTTATTCTCAAAAAAGGCTTGAAAATAAAGGTTTTTTGTTTATAGACAGAGGACACATATAGAGATTTTACATAATAAATCAATAGCAAAATAAAAATAGTGGCGCGGATGCCAATGGAATGTGTCGTAGAAGGAAGTTCAGGAAAATTAATACTATCATCAAATTGTATTAATTATACACATAAATGCAATTCATTTTTGTTGTTCAAATCTTCATTCAAGTTTAACTAAAGCAACTATTAAAGTAAATATTTCCGTACATTAATAATATTTAAATAAGTAAGAATTATAAGAAAAATAGATCAGGATAAGGACAGTATTAATGGTAGCAAATCTTTTAAAAAAAATTAAACCTCATGAACACATTTAATGTGATTCAACAAACAGGTTACGTGTACCTACGTCTTATGTACATATTTGCACGCATGTATAGGAATTTTCTACTAGTACATATGAAGGTAGACTAGAAACCAAGAAAGAAGAAATAAGTAAGGTCAATATTTAAAAATAATATGTTGACATGTTTTACAGTATTTTCTTGTTAAAGCTTAAATATTTTTGCGTTATGTTAAGGCAATATATTAAAATACGCAAAAAATATGTTAGGCTATCCGTATAGCCTATCAAGGGTTAGATTTTGTATAGTGAATGATTTGTTAAAACGAGATGAGTAGATTGCAACTTGAATTTGGCCATAGGATGGCCTTGTGGCAATATCCGGGTATTTCAAGTTATGTAACGTGCCGAGCGTACGGGTGTCGAGCGGCGAGTACACGGCGCTGGGCGGCGGAGGCGGCGGTGAGGCGGCGGCGGGCGGGCGGCGTGCCACCGACCGCCATTTGACCCTCCGACGTCTTTTGTAAATACCTGTGTGCTTTATTATAAATTGCATTAGGATGGTTTTTCTTAAATCGTAAATACCTGTTTTAAGGAGTATCTTCTTACATCATTGTTGTTGTGTAGAAACATATTTCGAAGAAGTGCCTGATTTACTCCATTAGTTAGTGACTGATGATCGTCTTATAAAATGATAAAATTTTATTTTATATTGTTTCTTACTTAGATACTAAACAGGGATTTATTTTATTTTTATTATGTTTTTAGCAGTATATAAACAGCTAAGTATATTAATTTAGCATCTGGTAATGGTCTCGAAGAAATATATATTTTAATTACGTTCAATATATAGATAGGTACTTACAAAATGTCAGATTCTGCTGCTGCAATTTATATTTATATTTCTCATGATAGAACGTTAAATGTTCGGCGATGACATAAATTAATTATGTGAAGTCGTGAGCTAATTAAATTGACGTTTTCCTATACTTTCTACATTCTTTGCAGATACTTAATATATGTTGCTTTTAAGCATATATTTGAGATTTATTTATGGATAGAATCTTAAGAAATTCTCCATATTGACGAGTATTAAGTTAACAATATAATGCAGGAGTGTCTTGTTACAACTGTAAATGTATGTTAAGGTTGGAAATCAAACTTGGAACTCAAAACCGGAGGAGACCCTAACCTCAATATCTACTCGTACTATAACAATAATTAGTGTTACATCGGGATAATTCTGTTAATATATAAATAAAATGATCAGTTATTTAATTTTTGAAGTGATTTATCACGTAAAGTAGTTATCGCATATTGCAAGAATAATAACATTAACCAAAAACGTAAATTTTACAGTAGTGCGAGGTAAAAATTAAATAATCTATTCACAGAATTATAACAATTTAAAGTCCTTTAAATTCAAAGTGGAGGTAGAGACACACGATTTTATGTATAAAATGATAAGGATAACTTATATTTAAGATATCTGGAACATAAAATTGATGTCTGTTCGGTTATTTATGCGAAGTAGCGATATGTACCATCCATTCATCATTATTTTAAGTGCATTGCAGTGCTTGACATAGACCTGCCCAAGAGGAGAGTTATCGCGCCTGCTATGTGTGTTGTGAACCCAGTAGGTATTAATGCTAAATTGGAATATGTTCCAGAAGTATGCTTTTGCACATCTCCTAGATTTTTTCCTTTATTCGCATCTTACAACATGAAGCGTACGCATGAAGTGAGGGAGAGTAGCTCTATTTAAGATCAACATCACACGACATTAGTAAAAACATATATTCGTACTTGCCGAGAGAGGTGGATTGCAAGTTAACCTCCACTCAGTAATTTTTTTTTTTATCAGTCTGAAGTGCCAAACGAGCATGCTATCCACCTAATGGTAAGTGGTCACTGCCGCCCATGGACATCTGTAAGCCACTTCATGTAGAACAGGTGTTCTATCTGAAATCGATCACAGATGCTTCGCTACTCCCGAGGACTAAGACGATTGCCTCAAATACAAATAAGCCGGCAACCACACCCTTCCAGTAAAACGCAAGAACTACTTTACGCTAGAAATAGATGCGGTGGTGGTACATCCTCGGACGAACTCCACTGGTTCTACCACCTGGAAAAAAGTCTAAAGCGATACACATGCCCACCTGCGAGCTATTGAAATTAAGATGATGTACTTAGATTAATAATGGATGGCAACTTTTAAAGCTTAAATTTTCAGTTTAATATCAACGAACAACCGTGCGGTTACTAAATAAAAACTAATTAGTTGATTAGATCATGAATCCTAAAGTATTATGACATACTGACCTTGTATTTAAGTTTTTATCTTTTTTATTATTGACTAATTTGAGGATAGAAGAGTAGAGAAGATTCTACGGTAAACTATTTTTCTACTACACGTTTCACTAAGTTACATTGCAAAAATATTCGCCGTAGTTAGGATAAATGCATAACCGTTTTTACTCATATATAACATATAACATGTTCATGTACCTACCCATGGAGCAAAACCTGTATGAAGTGTATTTGATCAAAACATTTTTTTATGATGACAGTGTACTCGTATATATACACTGATTATTTCGTGGTCTAGCCGTCTAAACTTTCACGCGATGTGTTATTCGTTGCGTAATGGTTCCGAAGATTTAACATTTAAACTATCGATTGCTAGTTTCTTACCAATATGCAGTTGTTACGTGCATATTCGACCCGGATACTTGACCCACATCCACATCCAGCTTGTAGCTGTTATAGCTGTTCATCTTTTGTGCGTTTATAGTATATCTTTCATTTCTCTTTCTACTAATGGATCGTTAAATAGATGTTCTGTTTTAATAATCAATTTTTTCGCCACAATTTACATATTCGCGTGACCTTTTATCGAAACCAGGAATCTAATTATGTATGCCAACGCTTAACATAATTGTGGTAATAATATATATAATTGGTACATTTATACTACCTACGAAATAAAACAGCTATTCTTAATTTGTAATCAAAATAATTATCTAAGTATGGTATCTGAGTCCATTATTATATTACACTCATAAAAGACAATGCAAACGTTTTCACATCGCAACTTCACATTTTTCATTACGAAATGTGTGATTCAATGAGTATATTTATTTCCCAAATGATGTGTAATATACCTACTTTAAAAACACTAATACGTGGTTAGTTAATAAAAGCTGAGATGCGCGTATCTGAGCGACATCAAAGCAAAGGTAGATTCGACGACGCGACGGCGAGTAGGCGCGCAAGAGTCAAGGATCCTTCAAGATATTTCCTTTCACTTGCGACAATGCATGTACACCTATATCTGCAACGTATACTTGTACAGCGGGTTGGTATGTACAGGCTCTAGGTAAAGCAATTCCAAGTAGCCATACCTACAGTATATATCAATAAGGCCAACTAGTATAGTAGTCAAGCATTCATTAGTGAGATATCGCTATACTTGTTCTCACCTACGAGCGTACTGCAACTGTTGAATTACAAATTCTGTGACATTGTATGCTGAACTAGAACTGTTTCGATTAGGCTATATATCGAGATCCAATATTGTGACCGCAGAATATTTAAATGAGAAGCTATTCATATTTGTTACGTAAATATTTATATGTAGATATTAAAAGATTATATATGAACTTAACTTCATATTTCTTAGGAATTCTTACAAAATGTTTTAAAATAATTCTTGTGTACCAATTTCAAGTATTCGATTTTTCCCGACCAGTTTAATCAACAAGGAAAACATTCAGGTATAAATATCCAGACGTGACCTTTTGAATGACGGTATGTGAGTACTATGTACCTATACTAAAACTTAAAATTATTTATATAACAAGTACTTCATTAACTACATAATACCTATTGTCATTAATAGTTATATTGAAGTGTACGAATTTTTTGGTCTAACAATTAGTTATTTTACAACTAGCGAAACATGAAATATTTTTAGTGATAACGATATTATATGGTACCGTTCAGTCACTTTCCGGAAAAAACAACTTATACCTTATTTAATCAACCAACAATGCCCACTGCTAAATACTCGTATATAAACACGAGTATTTAGCAGTGGGTACGTAAAAAGTGATGACATGAATATGTTTTAACGTGCAATATGTTTTATTTTACTATAATATAATGATTCCATTTTGTTTAGTACCAACTGATGACTTGTAAATTTTAATAAACAATCTGAATAGTTATAGTTATATTGATAGTTTTAATTCTTTTAAATTCATACCTCGATTTCTTACAAAACAGTAGCGAAGGTTGACAAGCTCTATTAACGTTTCGATGTCTTATTATTTGTTTGATGCAATTAACTGAACAATGAATTCAATGATTCAGTGGCTCTTACTAGATCAAATAAGTACGATAGAATCTAATTGTTGCTAATATTACTATATGGATTTATATTTTAAATCTTGTTGTAGAATAAATGCAGTCAATGTTGTACGGGTTTGTATTAAACATGTAATGCAAATATTGTTACGCAAGGAAATAAATGTCATTTTTTGAAAAGGGTTAAGAACAGCGATAAAGAATGTTGCGGCTGTGCACTCCGGTGGAGGAAGACTTTCACTGCTTTCACTATCGCAGGCTGTATTGCGCTTCTCTACATTACTACTCAGAACATACTTCCAACTCTCTATTTATTTTCATGGCGCTAACAATGCTATTGATTTTCATTGTCCTTATTTCTATTTATGCCGTGGATTGCAAAATCGAATGGAAAGTTTGTTATGGCTCAGTCGGTATGCAGATGGTCGGATCGAAGGTGATGATGTGCAACCACCCACCCACAGATGCGTCAGACCAGGGCGAGAGGCGTGTTGAAGGCACTTCGAGCCTATTGTCTCATTTTTTTGCATTACATTGCGATGTGTCTAAATTGAATGTTATTGAAATCTTATATTTTATGCTGCTAATCCTAACAAGTATCTTTGTAATACCCAGTGTTTGCAAGACGTGTTTATTTAATTTGTTTTTATAGCATGATACAATTTTATACAGTTATATACTCTATGTGTTGCGCAAATATTAAAATGAATAACTAAAAATTAAACAAAAAATTGCTTCAATTGAATAATGATTTCCATCTTCGATTCGTGCGTCGTGCTCAAACGTTCTTACAACATGTAGTCAATGACCTTAAAAGGCATGTCCATTTTTTTGCCTCCATCCATCTTGTATGTCTTCTTTAAATATACCTTTATCTACAGGTAGTTTAGGTATATGTATAGTGTAGAGCCTGTTAACATAAATATTAACGCGAAGGTAACATGGCAGAACAGTGATTCACTTTTGCATTACACATTGCGTAAGTGTAAATACCATATCAATGCTAATTATTCTTTAAAGCTTTATTGTAAAAGTTAAGTATTCGCAATAAAATAATAATAGAATAAATTAAAGTATAGTGAATGCACAGTACTCTAAAAAAGTTATCTATGACAATAAATTATTGTGAATATAAAAAATCGACGGCTAAAACTGAAATTAGCAGTCGGGTAATTTGATTTAATTTGATACCTATATTGTTTTAATATTAAAAAAAAATGTCCGGTCCCCCGTTTTTCTCTGTTCACCAGCTATATTTAAAAATCGTAAACCCTGTCTCAGAGAGCAGCAGAGTAAACTGAGACGATTCCAATGATATGGGTAATGTTACAATCTATCAAGTCTTTAGCCTTTACCTTGTAGCGTAGCCAAAGAAATAGACATAAATATATACAGACACTCTAAAAACATTACCCTCTTTCTGACGCACTCGCGTAAAAATAGATGTCACATTATTGTGCGAATTACATTTATATTTTTTTCTGTTGCCAACGATAACGATGAAATTAAGAAGTTTTTAAAATAACTTATGATAATTATGGATTTAATTTATTAATTTATACATAATAATTTAACTATGTACATAATTATCCTTACTGATATGAATGACATTTGAACTTTGAAAACTGGCTTTACTAAATGTTATATTATTGAAATGTTAAATTATTAATGAAACATCTTCGACATAAAGCTTAGCCTGTATCTGTTTGCTCCAGATAAATTATATATTTATGATGTAATTAAGTATATAGTAGTAATAGTATCATTTAGAATTTTTTCGTTATCATTTAAAAGTATTCTGATTGTTATAAATCATTTTATTTCGTTACGATTAATAAATAATATTTCGTTACGATTAATAAATAAATAATTTGATACCTTGTTCAGGTATCAAATTATTTTAAATTAATCGTAACGTACACATTTATTTTACTTCCTTATAACTACATACAATTAAAAAAACGTATTATAATTAAAATAAACCATCTTAAATAGCCGTGTGAGGCAGGGCTTCAAAATACTGGCGACCTTTGCTGTACGGCAAGAATCTTTACGAAGTAGTCGCTAGCTTTTTGGGCTCCGGAAATTACAAACATTTAATTCGAAATAATACATAAACACATGTTTAAATACTCACGATTTTTTCTAATACTATTACTATTCCGAGTGCCTTTGCCTATGGAGAGATTTTCATGAAGATATATGAAGAATTTCATGAAGATACGAATTTTAGCTAATATAGTAGGTCTAAAGAGACTTGAGCCCCTTCTACTTTTGAGAAGAAAGTCATGCTCGACAGTGGCACTGTCATAATAATGCAAAAATATTACATCAATGGCTTGCGCCTTTAGAAATATTCTAAGTTTTAGCGTGTCTTTAATAACCATTTCAATTCAATTCCTAGCTTTAACCATGTTGTTAGTTTATTAATCAAATAACGTAAATATGTAATACACACCGCTCACGCAATGATTTAAGTAATAGGTTAAAATATGTTTATTTATACATCTGTTTGTCATCCAATTCGCGTAACCTGCAATTTTATATAAATAACTAATATTATATAAGCAATAGTACATAATTTATGTCCGTGTGTTTCAACTCGGACGAGGTATGAGAGATGAGATGACTCGTAGTAAAGTATGTGGTTATTACAAATGTGTGTGTACATGTGTATGTTCTATACTATAAATTATGCCAGCCACTACCGAAAACTTGATCAACAAGTCCGATGTTTACTCAGTTCACAAAGCCAATCCTATTTGCCAACATTTCGTCATTGAATATTTTTGGAAGTCAGGTTTTCTTTTTATGATTCAAAATCACTAGTTCCTTTAACTTTACTTATAACACTGAGTTACCCTTGCATTTGCTTTACGCCTTTTGCTCGTCATGGACTCCACTAAAGGTAGGTTTAGTAGTAGTCATCACGCCTAGCAGTGCGTGTTGATGACCTCAGTTGATGTAAAAACTTACAGGAAGACCATTCTGCCTACGCTCTGGCCTATATCCTTAGTCGGCTCCTCTGACCTCCACAGAGGGAGAATGAGTGTATCTGTTCTATGTCACATTACTCGGCCTAGTTAAATAAACAGCATTAACCAAATTATAAATTGGTACTCATATTTTATGATTGGAAACTTACAACTATAACCTATTATGTATATGATTAATGAATATTATATAGGGATACATTTTGCTTATGATATTGCATATCTGCACGTTCTAAAGTTACAAGAAGCTTTGACGCAGTTTATACCTTTTGTCATTGATAAGAATGCAACACGGATGTAAGTTTTGCTTTGTACGTACGTGTAGTATTAAGTAGTTTGTAGTATTAAGTAGTTTAAAAACAACGTTGTGTGCATAACAATATCTACCTGTTGTTTCTTTTTGTCATATGTTTGATTCGTGGTAAGTTAATGTTGTACTGCTAAATAAAACAAAAAAATGTATGTTAATAATAATGTTCTTTGTCTATCGTTTTAGTACAATCTAGCAGGGAGAATTAAGTAGGTAATATTTATAGGTTTTGTAGGTTTTGTATTTGTAGGTTTATTTGCAATATAATTTTATAAGGTAGGACAGGGAGGACAATAAAAACATGCGAATTTTTTATGTTTTATAATTAAATTTTTATCCAACAGACTTACAGTAGAAAATCACATAAAGTATTAAAGAGACCTATTAAATATTCATGTGAGTCTATATTACATATAGTTAGGTAGGTACTTATACTACAGACGGGATTATGACCCAGTACATTTTAAATTACAGGGACACATATTCAAAGCAGTATTGGTAATGACAAGATTACTTTTAAAAGTTGGCAATAATTTTAGTTACTCCGAATATGTCCGTGCAATCAGTTAATTGCAATTATTTTATAAACTAATTTGGAGCGCGTGAGGCGCGAGATCTCTTCTAATAATGACCGTCGCCGGTTGGGTCATTTAGCCAGGGGTAGTTGGCTGGGCACCTCACGCATGTTTGTAGATTGATGGTTTCTCCGGGAACTTCCTTTGATGTAAGCTTGCAAGAATGGGGTACCCAACAAGCCTGGACACCTTCGACGGAACACTTCTCCCTCCATGGCTCGAAGTTCTTGGCCTCAGAAACCGTACGTGGATTTTGGATCCATTGAATCACTTGGGTCATTGTTACGAAGTAAACGTCATTGTGAGTTTGAATGATTTCGTCGATCCAGTACAAGAAAGCCTCCAAAAATTCAGGGTTGTTCCTTAACCAAGCAGCGTGGAAGTATAGACCTAACGGAGCTCTATTTTGATCATAATGACGATCAAAGTTGTGGTTTAGGAAGTTGTAAAATTGGTCGCCAGTGAGAATGTTCGAACAAGAGTCAACCATAGCACATCCAGGCAAGTATTCGTCATTGTTGGGATCTTCACGTCGATCTAACTCGTTCATTACCATTTCCCAAACAGCATGGCTTCTCGTGGGGCAGCTTTGTAAGTTACCATGGCAGCGGTGGGGCATGCTGAAGTACATAGTGTAAGGCCATAGAGGTGGGTTAGATAAAGGTGCTGTGATGGTACTGTCGTATAAGAAAGCTTGTTCTTCCATCATTGTGAATTGATTGTTACCACCGACTCTAAGGTACGGAGCACGGACACCTACGACGCTGTTGTCAGTGATGTTTGAGAACTTCTCGATGATGACTCTCATGCCAGCCATTTCCTTACCCCAATCATCCACGGTAGCATTGCTCCAGAATCGTTCGTCATCATTATGTCTACAAGGAAAAATAACATTTTATACAAGACTTACTCGGTAAAACAAAACGATTAATTATGAGATTTAATACTCAAAAGTTTTTAAGTTTATAATTCCAATTTAAAATACAGTGTAAATGATAAACTCTGACAGTTAATTATCACAAAACGCCTAATTAGTTCAGATCACTACCATTTGGTTAAATTTTAACGTGAAACAAAAGTCAACAACAATCAATCATTGCCGAACAATCCAAAATTGCACACTTACGTGATCGAATGTACTGCGATTTCGTGTCCCTTTCGGTGCGTTTCTTGCACGGCTGAGTAGTTTGTGTACTTGTGCGAAATAAAGAATGTAGCCTTGATATCGCAACCATTAGGATTTTTACGTTTTCCGTTGAAAATTTCTTTGTATAGTTCAATATTGTTGTTATTAATAGCATCATCGAAAGTAATCGTAATCATTTGTGGAACATCTTTTGCAGATAAATCTCCAGGGATCACGGTACCATCTTCTGAGCAGAAACAGTCGGGCAAGACGCACTGGGTTGGGTCGCAAGGTGGTGCCCTGTTGGGGTCGTTGTCAATATCTACGAAAAACAAAATACATTTAAAACATTTTCAACCTAAGTTGGCAACCGATACTTATACGTCTTTTTTTAAATAAATTAGCCTCGCAATATTACAATTGTCGTTTCTAGTTTGTTATAATATTGTTATGATTTTCACTCTGAAGATTACTGCCGTGTTTAATTTTGATGTGAGCTGTTAACGTTGGCGCGTGTCTATGTATGAACACACGTGACTCAAGTCGGTAGTTGGAACTAGTATGGGTACTTTCGCTTAATCAAATCGTTCAGAAAACTTGCTACCTAGTGGGATTTCACTTTTAAATGCAGTACGTGGTGATAGATTAAAATAAACTTTGAATGTTCGCGTTCCGTGTAATATCCTATATGAATTGAGTAATCAATTAAATGGTAATTGAAATTGTATGCAACTGAATTTAAATGATTACAAAACAGCTTTACCTAGTTGCTAGGCGTGTGTAGTGTGCTACACGCTATATGTTCAAAGTGGCTACGCTGCATTAAATTGTAAAACATTCACAAAATTTCAAAATTGCTCACATTTTGGCAGTTAGTGTAAAAGTAAGAATCGCTATAAAATATTGTTGCCTTATTGTTTCTTATCGAATCATCAAATTATTTTTATCTTACAGTTATTTTTGTATGTCTGAACCACCCAATGAGCTATGCAAGGACTGTGTTCAAAAGTAACTCGGTATTCCTGGCACATAACTGCCATTCTCAGTTAAATTCATTAGGATTTCAAGTCGTGAGTCGTATATTGAGAGGTAGGTACGTATTGACTGCGATGTTAGTCATTGCATACCGACTAGATGCATATGAGGTCAGCTACAGTTGAAATAAGTGTAAAGTTTTTACATTTCACTATAATATTATGGCTCCTAAATTTTGATTTTGAAAATATAAGCCTTGCATTGTCAGTTTTAATAATATAAATACCTATTTGGCGAGGTGGTTTAAGACGTAACATTGAGATGTTTTTAGGCTAAGTGATTGGCATACCAGGCAGGTCGTTCGTCATACCTTGCAAGCCAGTATTTATTTTTAAATAATTGCGTTCAAGTTCAATTGCGTATTTTATTTACGTTTAAAAGCCACGTGTCGCTAGAGGTCTTATTGCACAGTTAGAACGATCTCTTTAATAGTTTGTCGGCACTTACCGCAAGAGTTCTCGTCAGAACCATCGGCGCAATCTTTTTCGCCGTTACAGAACAATCCACGTTCTATACAATCTCCACTTCCACAAGCTAAGAAACCATCTGAACAAATTGGCTCCTGGGTGTAGAGAAGAGGCTTAACTTTGCGTTCCTTGTTCTTCAATTTGCAGTTCTTCACTGCGTCTTTCCAGTCACAGGTTTGTTTTTCAATGTCAAAGAATAAGCCAGCCGGGCAACGAATAGCTTGAATACCCTGTTGTACGAAATATTTGCTTTAATTAGCATCACTTTTAGTTGATCAGAATGTTATTTCCTGGGAGTAAATAATTTTCGAAGCAACATTTCACTTACAAGTGTAAAAGACCTACGACAAAATTTCAATGTAAACAAGTTCTCTAAAATAGTGTGCCATTGATTATATAACTGACGTTGGATACTGGAGTATTATCTAGTAAAATATTTGGAATTTAGCAAGCTCAAGATTATGTTAAGCAATATTATGTATAGGACCGGATAGCTTAATCTAAATATTAACGCAAACGGCCATGTGCCAGCGGCATACATATTTACATCAAATTAATTTTAAGTGCTTATAGCATTTAAATTGAATAAACTGTGCTTCATTCGTACAATATTCAAAATTGGTAAAAACTCAAGACCCTCATTCGTACGTTCACATTGATATCAATGCGGTATCGTGCGAGAAAGGATATGTTTGTAAAAGTAGTAATCGCCTATTGCACTGACCGAGGCGGTGCACTGGATGACGTCGCGACAGTTGTCGCCCTCGCCGGTGACCAGCCGGAACCACTCGCCGGCGTCCTTGTCCTTGCATAACTCTAGCTCCAGGCTGTCGTCTTTCTTGACTGTCTCATCCGCTTGCCGCCGCCATCGGTGCCCATCGACACCTGCTGAAAATTAAGCAATATTTTAAATCTAAACTTATTAAAGCCATCAAGTAAGAAGTACCGGATTAAATCAGATACGGTTTCCAAAAAGACAGACTTTCACTTGTAATAACACAATTTCTCCGCAATCGAAACGATCAATTAGAACGTATATGAATTTAAAGATAGGCGAACAACTTGTCAAGCGAGCGGAGCCCCGGGCAAAAAACTAATACTACTTCCTATAAACGTAACCTTGCCACTTTCAAAAGGGAGATAGTTTGAATGTTGATTGTTCCGGAAATAAGCAAAGTAACCGATTCTGGTGTCGCGGAATCATTACTTCCTTTAACAAACCAAACGTCAATTTGCTTTGTAAAATAATAAATTTATTAGTGTAACGTAACATTTGATTATATATGTGCCGATGGTTTACAGCTTTTTTATCATTAGAAGTAAAATGTCACTTGGAAGCGTAAATGTCAAAGGTGGAGTGAGCGCACGTGACATTTGACTGGCTTCGAAATGTCAGCGCTTAAGCAAGCGACAAGGACGACTCTTTCTAAGTTCTTCTGTCTATATTCCAAATCGTTACATTATGCATGCTATTTGATGCTTTTGTGTCGGTGTGCTGTTGAAATTATTATAATTTGAAAAGGTCACGGAATAGTTGTTTTCCTTGACCGCCAATTATGATTCAGGAAATCTTAACGATATGCCTATTAAGCTATTAGTGAGCCAGATCCAAATTTAAGTAGTGAATATTTCTTTTTATATTTGTGTTTTTGTGTAACCTCGGAGAATTTTGTGTAATTCCCAATACTACTTTAAATGTATCGGTCCCGTGTGAGATACTGATTTTTTGCCAATTATGAGCTGACACGCTTTAGTAATGTTTGTTAACAGGCAATAAGAAATAGATGTGGGTTGTGTGCGTGAGTACAGTGCACGTAACACAAGGAAACAAGCTCTCGCAATATTATCTAACGGCGCGCTTGCGAGAGGCTCCGCCTGCCACCCGCACGCCATACGCGAGCGTGTTAATATTATATCATTGTTCTCTTATCTCTTTATTGCTTGTTGATATTGCAAAACGTTGTTCCGTTCAAATGACACCGCCTTTGATTGTTACTAGGCGTGATCTATGCAGATACATGTTATTACCATCACAACCAAAACCGCGAATATCTAGGCAAATTTAAATGTCATAACCGAGTCTGAGTTCCCATTTCTTAGATAAAATTTATTATGTTTCTTAATATTCACAATTATACTACAACTATTTATTACGCTAATATTATTTGTATTATAATATCCAATTGGTACTTTATAAATTATCTGCTTCAAAACATATCCTTAATTAAAATAATATTACTTACTCGTGTATACTACGTTTTCAAATAATATTATCAAAAAACATTGAATAATAGGTACAATGCTTCAACAGTGCAACTTCAAATGCGTTGACCTCTATGACCCGGATCCATCATTGTATATTTTAAATTGTTTGTTAATACAATGTCTATTAGCTGTGTATTTTAGATTTAAGATAATTATGCAACAGGCGTATTATAATATTTATATGAGAATTGCCATATATAGGCATTACCAATTTGCAATATGTATAACTATAATATTCAACATTATATATACTAAACTAAAAAAACATATCACGATATTAAATATTTTATGCAGATAGTTCTGCCGATATAGTTTTCATGTACTCTAAAGAAAAACGTAGCAGAAGCTACGTAGTAGCGCGTTGATGTCTTTTGTATGCGACTTTTAAAACAAATATAGTTTTATTACCCGACTTCAAAAAAGGTTCTCAATTCGACTGCATTTTTTTAATTTCATTAAGAAAATCATACATGTTATACATATTTCTAAATTGATTAAAAAATCCGGTAAAGTGCGTGTCGGAATCGGGGAAGGGATCCGTATAATTATGTGTAAAAAACAATATCAACACAAAATCACGTTTGTTGAATGGGAGCCCCTCTTAAATATTTTTTATCCTTATTTTAGCGGCAACAGAAATAAATCATCTGTTAAAATTTCAACAATCTAGCTATCACGGCTCATGAGACGCGGCTCAACCTGTTGAGAGAAAGACGGATAGCGGAGTCTTAGTAATAGGTTTCCATTTTTACCATTTGGGCACGAAACCCTAAAAATATAAATACATAACTGTAATTAGTTTTATGTCATAAATTTGTATCGATAGTAATCGGTTGATAAATAAATAGAAACAAATACAGAATTTGCCAACGGAAGTACAAACAATGCGCTGCAACACTGGTGAGTTCCGGTCCGTAAGATGAATACATGTGTCAGCTAGAAACACACGTTGTTAGTTTTTAGAGTTATATAAAACAAAAACAATATAAGGAATTTGGGAGCCTTTATTACTATAATGGTTTGATGTTCTTTTTCTTATTTAATCAGTCTAAGAATAAACAAAGTACCACTACTCTTTATTTTTTTTTTTGCTGCAGGAAGGTAATGATTTTTTTTCTGATTTTCTTATTTTTTATATATTTTCATGTTTTTTAAATCTTTTCTTATAACCGTATAGAATATTAATTCGAGAAAAAAGTTAAAATATTTATTTATTTCATCTTTTTATGTATACTTTTGAAACAGCTTAAGCTAAGGATTACAAGGGTGATTTGCTAGAATTTTAATGCTAAATATATATGTATTTTTAGGCGATAATAATATTTGTATGGGGCGTGTGAATAAATTGACAGTTATGCGGAGTGCGGGTGAGGTGGCGACCGAGCGCGGCACGTTGTTCGCATACCGACATTCGACCTCATAAATATGCAGTGTTACCTCTTAACTTTCCTTATGGAGACGATCCCTTCTATTCCGATAACTATTATAATAAATTTATAACGGTATAATTACAAATTGATGCTATGATAGTTTTTATGGACATTTTATACATGAGTTCGAATCACTTGCGTTTATGAATAAAAGAGAAGTAATAAAATTGGTACTTATAAAAAAATATTGTACCGTCAACCCATTATTGTCTCACTGCTGGGTACGGTTCTTCTCTCAGATTGACTGAGTTTCTAGAGAGTATGTATTAATAAAAAATAATAACAAAAGATTAAATGATTCTGAATCATACGGCCAAACAAATTAATATAAAACTTGAACGTATTTAGGTTCTTCTTTATTTATACTAGAAACTTGTGAACAAGTTAAGTTCTCAATTAATGATATTATTTTTATGTCCATGTATACACTTGACCGCAACAGATTATATACGTAGCAAAAGGGTATGGGTCCTCCGAATGTCGTTCGCACTGAAACTGGGAGAGGCAGAAACCCGACGCTAGCGTGAATTAGGAATTTTTACTATATAATTTGCTTAACGTCTTATATGTGATCAAAACAAAATTAAAATATTGGGTTAGGTAATTTTTTTTATTGGATTACAATCTTAATGCGCACCTAGTTTCTTTCGACACGTAAATGCCGTGTATATAAACGTTACTATATAAACGTCACCACCCGAAATGCATAAACTACAAACCTTGTAATAATATAGAGCGTATCGACAATTAATTTTTGGGTATTAAATATCAGTCTATTGTAATATATTTCGTAATACAGTTATACAACATTAAATTGAATGTGGAAATGTTTTTGCAGCACGTAGAGTTCTGCGTTATAGACCGGTTGATAAATATACAACAGTAAAAAACAAAAACAAAAACAAATGGCATTTAAAGGCCCGCAATCTACAAGGTTACTTGAGGAACGATAAAATCCTAAATGTAGACAACTTTATGTGTTTCGATGCATATACAGTACATAACTATGACTATTACTACCGAGAGGTCAATTGCAACAAGTAATGAGGCATGTACTCTATTGTTTCATGCGTGACTAATTAATAAATTATTACCTTTGAGGTATTTACATTTAAAAGTGGTTAATTATGTAAACCATTAAAGTACGACGTTATTTTTTTACCTACAGTTGACTTTCTGATAGTGATACTGTAAAATAACAGTAAAGTTGTTTCATAGTTATGTACATATTAGAGCATAGTTGTGTAGAAATGTTACATGCTTCAAACAAGTATGCAGCAAAGTTGACAAACAAGTGGTATATTATCGCAATTCCGGTTTTTCTTAGACAGGATTAAAGTTTGATCCCCGGTTAAGTAAACAACAACAAGTGCATTGCTGATATAAGAAACTATTGTATTAAACTACCATCTTCAAAAAATAATCTAGTTACGCAATTTATTGCAATCGTGGATTTCAACTGAAACAATTTGAACTTCTATTTGCATATAATTCAAAAATTATACTCATATGACTACATTAAACTATTTATATACTTATGCTACCACTTTTTTGTAACTAATGCAATTTACGTGTTTAAATGACATGTGAATAAGATTAGTTGCTAATTGATTACTATATAAACTAATATTATGATACAATAGAATGAAATATTATGAAGTGAAAATATAATAAGTTATAAATACATTGAGATGTATATTATATTGAAATTACAAAATTATTCATCTGTAATTCGAAGTAAATAAGTATTATTTAACAGATAAACAAGTAAATATAATTAACAAAATTCAGTTATAAAGTTTAAATTCTAAATTTACATTTCATTTGCTTGTATTATTGTATAATTACAAATTGTTTACAGGGACTGGCATAGTAATTGACTAAGAATGTAAATACAACTCTATCTAGAACTATCAGAATACCTGAATAATAAATCATAAAAATATGAACTTAAGACAGGTTTTAAAGAAATATTAATTTATGTACGGCCTTAGATTTCTGTGTTCATTAGATTGAAACTTCTCATGCCCTCATAACATTATGTTAGTGTTCTACACGGACTTGATCTTGGCATTTTGAACAAAGACGAATTCAAAGAATTTACATTTAAAAAAGGGGTCAAGTTCGTGTCGGACCACGTACAGTGAAGGGTTCCATATTTGGATGAACGTTCATTTTTATTAGTGCCGAAAATAGTATTTAATAATTACTATAAGTTATTAAAAAAAAAGTTATCTCTAAATTCAAGATATCGTGTAAACAATCAAAAATATTCCATTATCTTAAAATGTTACGAAGCCCTTATTTCACAACTAATCAAACAAAAATGACCATATGAAACCTTATCATTTTTGATGACCTATTCTAAGAAATCTGACGTGCTTCTAATTATACGTTTTATTCTTCGTTTAGTTTTGTGTATTAACAGTATCTTTTTAATTTCACTGCACCATTTGTGTGTAAAAACTACAATTAGCACACTCGTGCCTCCAAAATACCGTCTGCACATTGCTAATAGTCTGAATGGGATATAGGACGAACTAGACAGATCTGTATGTACCATTTGGCCTTGGAAGTCTAAATAAAAATATGACAATGGAACACTCGAAATATCTGTGTATTTGGTTGGAAACAAACCACTCAGACATATTTATGTGGGAAAGAATAAAATGAGAATAAATAATAATATCAGTACAATTTTTAAAACATTAGGTTAAATTTTTAACATTTTGATGTGTCGACCATATCGTGAAAATATAATATTTCAAATATACCTAATTATTTTTTTAATAATTTGCAGTCAACATAATAAACAAAAACATACTAATTTTCTTAAAGTTGTTTAAGTAATTTTATTACATTTCAGGTCTGTTGAGTTTCTAGTAACTATAACTAGTGCGGGACAATGTGGGTTTACGAAATACATAATGTGCATAAAAACGAAGATTATCCAATTATTTTTATCTTAGATAGAGATAAAGAGCATTAACAATCGCGTTATTTTGAATACTTATTAGAGATTTAATTACCTTGATTAGTTTTTTGCAGTTTCTACATTTTTGAACTTTTACATATTCCAATAGTGCAATAATATTCATCGTTATTATAATGGATCAATTAATGAATGACAGGTAACATATTTCCATTACACAAATGGAATTTATTCATAGATTGTTACGATATAAAAGTAATTGGAATCCAAAGATATAAATAACAGAAAACGGAAACGATGTAAATGAAAACAGGCTACAAGTATTGTAAAACCAAAATAGTAGTTACGTTGGTTTTAAAAATGATTTAGCAAGTCTGTAGTACTACTTCCTGCCATAAAGGCAGTGCTTAGTCAAGGTTAGTAATACTTTATCGGTTAATTTACATATTGTTTATAAAATAAAAAGGCAATAAGAGAATCGCGTAAGTTTGAAACCAAGAAGTACAATACAAATACAACAAATAAACAATGTATATATTATAAGCAATGTAAGACAGCTTTGTGTACTATAAAGTTTATACGGATATTACGGTGCTGCTCCTTATTTATTTCTTTAAACTTTACTTTTTATCGGAATCGTACGCATAAAATAACTAACAATATGCAACACTACACATTAGAAATTTAAATTAATATTCCATTTATCGTTGTTCATATTAAAAAAATGTTTCTAGGATTGAGATATTTTATAGATAAACTGCTATAATATGTATGTAGAAATAGACGAAGATACAAACTATTCAGAATCTCTTGCTCTTTTGTTTGTCAACAGATTTTTTTGTTTGGTTGTTTGACGATCTAGTGTGATATATAAAAAATGGTGATTATATGATACGAACTCTTGTAAAAGAAAGATAAATAAATAGTCATTACAACACTGCAACTTTGTTTTTTGTTGTGCTTTAAAACTTTATATTACAGATAGCAAAAACATCGATCAATAATAAAGTTCATATGTCGTATTACTTATGCACACATGCTTGTTGAAAGATTCTGTAATACATATACCGGTAGCAATAGCTGGCGATCGCTTCGCAATCTTGCTGCGGTCCACAGCCTTGTTAAATGTAGGGTAGGTACCTACTATATAATTGAATGCAATGTCTATTACAATGTGCCATTTATTTACTGTTTATATTGTACTGTAAGTTTCTAATTTTGATAACAATATAAATATAACATTTTGTATGTTATGTAAAACTTAGTACGGTTATTATTAGGTTAATGCATATTGTTAAAATTATAGGTATATCTTATTTTATACCGCATTACATCAAGTACCTACTGATTAAAAGTATTACAAGGGCAAATTATAAGATTGGCAGGCATTGCATAAAACCCTGCAATAATAAAGTGACCCTTGACGCTCGTGAGTCATGGATCTTCTTCACTGCGGAGTTACAAAATCCTAAGCATATATTGTAAATTCATGTAACTTTTTTTTATCTTCTTGTTCGACTACTGTATGAAAGTTTTTAGAACGATAGTTCGAAAATGAACATGTACACATGTATGTATAGTGTCCCTTAAAGTTGGGCAGCAGAGCTGCGAGCGCGACAACACGGCCGTGACGTCAGTGTGGCGAAGCGCGCGCCGCGGCGCACTGCGGCCGCAGCGCAACAGCGAATGTGAAAGTTCTCTGCAGCCACATTGCGCGCCCGCAACAAGTGATAAACGTTTGTTTTACTAAATGTTCAATATTTTTTTTTAATTTACTCACATTAATTAATATTTTTAAGACTTATCAACTATTTTTACCTTACGGATCTATCTAATAAGCTATATGATAGTTTGATTTGTTATGTTTATTATTATCAATCGGCGTGCCTTATGTTCAATAATCGAATTCCGTTCGATTACAAGATTTCGTAATACCGGAAAATCTCCATAATTTACCACCGAATGAATTTTCAGAAAGTTAGCTCACAGCACCGGTACACATGAATCAGACTCGATAGTTGTCAGTAAAGTATAGTTTGAAGCTGTCCTTGAAAGGCTTGCTGCGTGTTGATTACATTCTTAAGTCATTTGATGCAAGGAGATCGCGTTCGACTGCATTCATTTGCAAGTTCTGTGGAGACACGGCCTATCTCGCCACGGTTGGACTCTAGCAACTTCACTATTCACTTTTTATGCGGCACTCAACGTTGACGCAACCACTGATTTATTTGATTGGGATATGCGGATGTGACGTCGCGTCCTAATGACGTCGCGAAATAGGCGGCATCAGAAGACGTAGGATAAAGGTTAGGACTCACCGCAGGCGAACAAGAGACACGCGGCCAGAGTAGCGACACGGGCGAAGCGCGCCATGACGGGATCACAACAGGTCGTTGCGCGGCGGCCGTGCGGTTAAATAGTGGCCTCAATCTGTGCCCCGCCCGCCCCTCTCGCCCACATCGCTTACACTTCTGCCAACTGCCAATACCCTTTGCACTCATCAGCTGTGAATCACCTGCAGCCTGCACCTCCAGGAGCTCGGCATCACGTACTTGTGAGGCGTCCCACTTCCAGTTGATTGGGATGATAACAAAGTTCATAATATTCACATAAATACTAAGGATAGCTTGTAAAGAAATATATTAGTATTTCATTTCGAAATAAAATTTTCATATAAATATGTGTAATCGTTTAAACAAAAACCTGTTTGATTTTAAGTACTTATTAACAGAAATTTAACAGGACTTAAGTTGAATAATATATTCATGTATCTATTTACAACCGAATAAATACTAGAATGCTAAACGTTTCTCAAGTATCTATTATTTATTGGAAATCTCGGATAAAAAATCATATATAAGTGTAGGTATCGCAGTAAAATAATTCAGTTGTATAAAATATACAATACATAAATAGGTAACTTTTTTGACACACCATCAACAGTTCTAAAACATATAATATATTAAATTTAATTGTTTTTTGGAAGATTAAGAAGCTTAAGCTTTCTTATTTTTACTTCTCGTTGTTAAATTAACTGTAGATATCAATACTTATTTACATTTAATGGGTACAAGACTGTTGTGTATTTAAGAAATGCGGAAGTTTATGATGTGAGACTTTACCTTAGTTCCATTTTCATTACGTGTGTATAATTGCAGTTATCCTTACCACTGTAATATTGTATTTTGGTAATAATAGATCAAAGAAAGTTAAGATTGCCAATAAATAAACAATTATTAATCTATCAATTTAAATATGCAAATAATTTTCAATTTCATTCAATTTCAGATGTATAGGAATGTATAATGTATAAGGTTTATATGTATAAGTCAATGTAATATGTAAAAAATATAATAAAACATGTATTTCTAAGTCAATGAATAACACACTTGTATAATCTAGCGCTAGCAATGCATAGTGATATAGTATATTGCTGATATTAGTTCTAATTTTTCTCAGAATAAAGTTAAACATTATGTATATATAGGTCTAAGGAACCGTCAAATAATACCTCCTAGAAACATGGACAAAGCTGGATGAAGAAGAATAAGTTATATTATTTATAGAATGCTTGTTAAAATAAAATATCTGTATTTCCTAACTTGTAAGCTGAAGTTTTCGAGATGATAAGGTATTTTAGATTATCGGTCAATTACTTCCCAATCTAAATAGAATGTATCTTTTTATATTATCTATGTATTTATTAAAAAAGAAGGCGGATTTATTGCGGAAGGTGGAAGGACCCTCTGGGTCCGATTCCAGAGGTACCCCTGCCACACCTATTTCTGCCTAATCACAGCAATGTTAAGCGTTGCTGTGTTCTGGTCTGAAGGGTTTGGGAATGGAGACATAATTATCGGAGGCGTTGAAACTTAGTCCCCAGAGACTCTAATATAAACTGGGATTAATTACAGATGTCTACTAGGGATAGACGCCACATTACGTCAGGATTACTTGCTCGAACAGTTAAATCAGATAAAAATAATGAAAGGTATGCCATTCGTTTAAATGTGAAGTGTAAAATATGTTTAAATATTAATATTAAAATAGAGATTACTTATAGTAATTAAAATAATAAATCGTATCTGGAAAAAATCAAAGGGAAATTGTGCATTCAGGTTTCATCAAATATATTGACATTACACGTTTACAGTAAGGAGATTTTGACCCTTACCATCACTTCCACCCTTGACATCACCGCAATGTAGTGTTTTATTCATAATGAACACCTAAAGACTCGACACTCGGTTAGGTGTAGCCCAATGTGCATCTTTATTATCAAATTTACTTCAAGATAGAGTAGTAGTAGTAGTAGTGATGACTTGCATAAAATGAGTACAAACAATCAGCTAAAACGGTCGATAAGATTTTGAAATTACATGTCATTTATCCAAATATTCTATCTTTTGAATGCTCATGAAATGTGTATGTGTCATTTTTAATACTATTACAAACGGACACGGAGACTGCTCCAGTATCTGTATCCTTATTGTACCCGCTGTGTTGATTTTGATGTGAAACATCTATAGGCGCAGGTAAGCCTGATTGTTGGCGTGCCGAGGCTTGCCGTGGCGTCGGGTTCGCCATACCGTACACATAACTACAGAATGTGTATATTCCATAAGTATATATACATGTTTATGTAGATTTTTTGTTTTCTGCAATGCTATACATTTAGTTCCTATCGCAATCATATCTTTTATGCATATTACTTATAAGAACACGATGTTTGTTATCTGCCACACTTCCTGTGACGGCATTTTTTTTAACAGAAGCATGCTGGCGTGCATTCCGCCCCATAGCAAGTGGTAACTACCGCCCATGGATATCTATAATCAACCTCACACGTCTCTACCCTTGATATTATGGAATGCCTCATTTAAATAGCTTTCCCTTACCACGGTCCTTAAACTAAAACCTTTGTTATTATCACGTAGCCAAAACAGGAACAGTTTTACTAGCACCTAAGCCCTTCTAGGCATATATTAGTATTAAGATATTTATTATTTAGATAATTTTCTATGAAATAATATATAATGAAATGCATGAATACTTAAATAGTTTGACAAAGCCGTTTACTACGTGTGTAATTTATAAGTACGAACAAGTTTTCCCACTTTAACGATCGTATAAGTAATTAGAAGAGCATAGGTGTGTCAACTATATACTTACTAAAATCACGCAACTACCTAGTCTTAACGAAATTTATAAATCACCAGTAATTAATAATCATTCATTATGCCAAAATTGTAATCTATTTGAAAGTCAACATTCCATTTTAATGAGTCCGTACCTAAATAATCTGACAGGGTGATACGTTCCAATTGTATGACTATAGTCATCGTTTGACGATATGTGTTACCCTAAATCCGTATATCTATACACATATAATACGTTCACGTATGTAATACAAATAATATGTTCACGTTCAAGCTCAAAAATTTTAGGTACTTTGGATTTTAATAATTCGATATCGAAATTGATCAGATTATTCACTCAAAAATAGGAGATTTTGCGCTGTTATTTTCTGGTCTGTAAAATTATCTGTAATGTATGTTATTATAGTTACTTTTCTTTTCATTACCTTTGTTACCATTATGAAGATTGGTCTAATAAATTTAGTGTCTCCGAAAGCTCTTGCGAGCCTAACTTGGACCGATATGAGTTTGCAGTGAATTATAACAAAAACTCAAAGATCATCTGGGTTCCACGATGATCTTTGTTAACTATTGCAAAAGAAGGTTAGTAGAGGGTAAGGAAAAACAACTCATTGATAGAATTATGATTTTATATTCATTATTTCAAATAAATTTATATCGTCGTAAGTACTAAAACAACACTGATAGATATTGCTTTTTAGATAGTAGGTATTATAGCCACGTAAGGTTGAACCTCAGATGCTTGAGCTAACCAAGTATAAAATTACACATTGATAGTCACAAATCACAGGAAGGTACACATAATATATCAATACTAGAGAAAAATAAAGTCAAGTAGACAATCTAACCTACAATAAATAGTATCACCATTTATTAACCTAAATTACGTTTTATTTTAAAATTCAAGCATGTTGTCAAATTCACAAATAAACTAAAAACAATGTATGTCTACATTTCCACGTTAACTAGTAACTACATCATACATTCATACTTAGGCTAAACTCCTAGGCGACATTATTCAAAGCACATCGTCTACATCTTACAAATAAGCTTACACATTTCATTTTATGTTAGAATAAAATACGTTTTCATTACACATTCTATCAAAGTAATATATTTAGATTAATCCTACAAATTAAGCGTCAATAATTTATTAAGCGACTAAAAAGTAAACCTACATAGTTACCTAGTAGTGAATATCACAATATCGCTACTCAATATACGAAGATGAAGATGAGGCAACGCCAACTACAGATTTATCCGTAAACAGTATGTTATGTAATGAGTCGCGCCCGACCGATGTCGGCACACACGTGCACACTTGTGCGAGACGTGGCTCATCACAATATATTCAGTTAAGATTCGTAATCACGGATATGATCAAAAACTTAAAGTATTCTTAAACCTGGCATTCAATTAAACTATATTATTTGGGGTTTCATTGTCATAAGTCATAAGCCACGTCCATATAAATCTATAATTAGTTAAGACACTTGACTACAACCTGACATATTTTAAAAGAATATGTGTTAATGCATGTACCTTCAATCATTTCAGCCTTTATTCATTTATGTAAGGTCTTTTAAATAAGGCATATAAAGTATCATTGTATTGCGTTGTTTATTGACTCAATAATTTCATAAAACTATGTATACTGAATAGTTAAATATTTTATGAAAATTGATTATTTATTGAAATTACTGTGTGAATGAAATTTGAGTTCAAACTTCTATTGATCTGCGTGAATAAGCGTATCTATTGACTTCTTTATATAGTATCATTGACATTGTTAAGGATTACAGATAGAGCATACGAAAGTTTGAAATACAGTTTTCAATAAAAATAAATGTCACTTCAATGTATCGTCTTTCTTTATAAGCTTATTACTTTTATTACCTTATGAAATACCTATAAGTTGGATACCTTATATCGTATTTTCTTAAAATTTGTTGGCTTGAAATGCGTACGTACGATATCATTGTACTCATGTCATGTCTTTGCAGTTTTCTATTACTTACGATCGCCAAATTAATCAAAGCGAAAGTTATAATAGAGGATATAAATAATGTATTTTTAATAGTTCACAATTAACTCTATTAAATAATTAGACAGTCATAATTACTATAAATCTATAAGTAATACCATGATTGTAAAAGAATTAAATGAAATGCATTATACTATGTTATGTCAATTACGCAAGGCCCGCTTTCTAAATTATTACTATGTGAAATAAATTGGGTAATGTTTAAGTACTAATGACATTAATATTATTATTGAACGTAAAACAATAATGTATTGAACAATATTATTCTATGATCACTCTAATAAGTTTAGAACAGTAAGGATTCAGGAAAGTATTAAACAAATTTATAGAGTCCAAAAAAACAAATATCGTCAAATTATGGAAGTATGATCAAATCTTGATTTAATCATACTTGTGACATGTGATTTCAGTAAGTACTTGAGACTGAATACTAGAGTTAATTACACTTTTTAATTCGCTTCACTGCGGTTTGAGATTTTCAATGCCACCATTAAACCATTATGTTAATTTATATAGGTATCCTATATCCTACATTACAGTTAGTGTTATTAAACATCAATCATCATTTAAAATTTAAATTATACAAATGTAATGGGTACTCTACTGGATCAAAAATAGGCATGCCTTGCTCATCCTCATTTATTGTCAAGTTCGAGCTCGTACAAACGTATTCACAACATCATGCTTAGATAAACATACAGTTAATAAATCTGCAGTACGGTCTGCCGATGGTATTACAATAGACAATCATAATAATTAGGGACTTCGAAGCACAAAAATGTTGGATATTTATGGTACGAATATTTAACCATGTACATGTGCGTACTCGTATGTTACCGTTAACGATGAGTACGAATACAAACTTAAGTTTACGCGGTTCGCGATAAGCTTGTTTAGCTGCTTTAATTTGATTATTCGTATTTTTTATATTTTCAACGGTTTAACTAAAGACTCGTCGTAAGGTGACATGAGTACATTTTTAACAATAAAAGTTCCACTAATCTTAAGTTTGACAGAACGTTAATAGAAGACAGGAAAAGTGCAGAAAAAATGACATTTCATTTAACCTGCTGATCTCATGTTTGTATTCAATCGTAACATATACCTACATTAGATGTCATGTGAGAGGATCACTGTTACGAAAAGTATATAAAAACACGTATCTCAAGCTCAGTGTTTGATAGCTTAGATAGAAAAACTATATAAATAGTTACTATGGCAGAAAATCTACACTTAAGCCGTGTACTATTCCATACTTTTGAAGTCGAGTAGGGTTGTCTAGGCGGGCAGCAGCGGGCGGTCGGCGCCGGCGTCGTCCGGCGCGCGCGCGCCCGCCTCGCCGTTGGCGCGC
>DWTU01000006.1:0-40183 GCA_018251515.1 Cecropterus confusis | reverse complement strand
AAGGAAGATATACTACCAGTAGAGCTGAAGGTCATTGCGCATATTTTCCGTATGTGATAGGTGTAAGTGTGATAGGTGTGACTAATAAGATAGATATAATCTTGCGAGGTATAATATACAATTTAATTTAATATTAATAATGGGTTTAATATACACACTCATTGTGTGGCAAGTCCTATATAAGACAGACAGAACCAGCCATTTAACAACATATTAAGGAACACATCAGCGCATTCAAAAAGAATGACCTGTAAAAATCTGGGTAGCTGAATACATCCTCAATTCCGATTCTAATCACTGAGTCGAATTGCATAAACCTCAGGTGATCTCCGTTAAGCGTCGTTACTTGCCACTTTAGTAAGAGAAGCAATAGAGATCAAAATTATTCTAAGAAATTTAACAGAGAAGATGATTTTAAGTTAGAGGAAAGCATGGAAGCAAGTGATTACCTTACGTATTTTTGTAATTTATCAGCGTAAAGTTTGGTTTGTAAGGATATAGTTTGTATTTTGTGTCGTGTTATGAAAACTAATAAAACAGAAAAACGAAATAGAAGTAGGGTAGATAGGTCACTACCAGTAGTGCTTATAAACAGTATCTCCCCACTAACGCACTTTCGCTGTGACCACGATAATTGTAACTGGGCCGAAATATCGGTAAAAAGGAATCATATCATATCAAAAATCGCATATCGTGAATACATATTACGTTACCCGTTACGTATTAAAATGCAACTACCTGTGATATTTTATTCCTACTGCTTTTAACACTTTATTTATTGTTAAATAATATGATACACATTACCACGTCAAAACGATCAAAAATTAAAATTCAATTCAATTGAAAATGAAATCACGGTGAAATTAAAAGTTTTGTTCATAGAAAGCTCCACCTTACGACGAACGAATAAAATAATGATATTCATGAATGAAATTATTTTCAAATCAGCCAGTATGATAATTCAAACTACAGATATTATAGACTGTTAAATAAAAGTAAGCATTATTTTAAGTGTGTTGCTTAGACTTTTGATGTATGTACTATACAACAACTAGTTTTGCTCCAGATTTTATATTGAATAGTGAAGATATTATATGGACTAGTGGAGAAAAGAATGTTACGGGTAATAAGGAGAAATTTATGCGGGATGTTTTCAAAAAACAGATAAAAATTCCACTAACATTGAAAGAGTTAGCAGTTATTGCATAGTTTCAATGATATGAAACGACATAAGCTATGTTTTTATCTTCTAAATTATTTGAATCCGTATTAAAAAAATAACCATCGAAAATCAAATAGCCTTTGCCACATCCACCAAAGTAATATAATAGAATACCCTTTATTGCACACTATAAACATAAACAAAAATAACAATAACAAACAATGTAATCAATAATCTATATCTTACAATTTTTGGAAATTTACAGATCACTTTTCTTTTGACTGGTGTCTGTGATGATTCTTCATCTGAAGACTACGTTGTGTATGAAAAATTAGCCAAGGCCACGTCAGGAGAAGTGTTTCATATAAGGAAGAAAAATGTAAAAGAGGTAACATTGTTTCGGTATTAACGAAATAATAGGTAGAAATGACTTAATAACGTTTAATATAAGTAAGAGCGATTGTTTGTCAATTATTGTCTTCAATTGGTATCGCTTATTACTTAAAAAAGGTATGTTAAATTTAATTTGTATTAGTAATTATTTTTATGGGTCTAACTGAGTATTCTTTTGGATTTCGGCGACGTGAGCGCCATGAATGCACAAAAACGAATTAAAAAATCCAGAACACATTTCATATTATTGTATTTTAGTACTTATAAGGTTGAACAAGAATTTCTATCGTGGAGCAGTTTTTGCGTATCGTTGGTAGGGTGTGGATACAGTCTGACTTTCCTTTGAGGCGATCACCTTAGTCTTCAGGAGATAGAACTCTTGTTCTATATATAGTTGCTTACATTATTTTAAGGGTGGCCTATAGTGTCCGGCCGAAGGTCGAATTTTAGCCAAAACTGAAGCCGAAGGCTTAAAAACATAAAAAAATGGCTTCAAAACGGCTGAAAGTGAATATTATAACGATTTGAAAAACTATTGCATAAAACGTATTATTGGTTGTATATAAACCTTGTCAAAAATGATAACATTTCAAAATAATGTAAATTTTTAACATAACTTGCGAAACAAACTCACTACGGAGCGTGCGGCTTACTCTTACAGCTTACAGTATTGTTCAATTTTGTCGCTTGCCTTTGGCTAAGACTAAAACTTCGGCCCATTATGGCCGAAGCCGAAGGTTTTGCCGAAACTTTTTTTTTTACAGATTATTTACAGATACTTACAGATTATTCTTTTCAGATAATTAAATACATCATAAAATGTATAGATAATCCAAAGACAACGTTGATAAACAAACCGATCAGTCCAGGAATAAATGAAGTTAATGTAAGTATAAAGACTGTGTTACATTTTCGAGAAATACGTTCAGAATTCGTAAGGAGATCATGAATAAATATTATTAATACTTATTTAATAAAAATGACCTTAACTGATATTCGGGTTTCACTCCAATGGGTAGGAAGGATTACATTAGCATCAAAATGAAAGAATCCATTTGAAATCGATCACAGACTCGTTGATCTCCAGAGTCAAAATGCAATTTATTTATTTATATATTTTATTTTCACACATACATTTACAACTAACTT
Organism: Cecropterus confusis; assembly: GCA_018251515.1. Classification (NCBI taxonomy): domain Eukaryota; kingdom Metazoa; phylum Arthropoda; class Insecta; order Lepidoptera; family Hesperiidae; genus Cecropterus; species Cecropterus confusis. The sequence continues at coordinate 37,479 of DWTU01000006.1, read as the reverse complement.
ACTCGAGACAAGAATTGGTGTGCATGCCAATTATGGATGCGTACATCATTCTCTAAGCTAGAATTGTTGTTATTTATATTAAAATATATAAAAAAATGAACTGGAATTGAAAACAGAACAAAAATAAAAATGATAATAAAACTAAATAATGAATACTAAAAAAAAAATTTTAACAAATTTAAAAAAGACGATACCACGACGTTGAAAGTCGATTGTATTCAGAACACATTTGTGGTAAAGTCGAGTGTTTAAGGGAGTTATCTCTGCGTCGAAGGGCGCTAGTTCTGCATACTGCCACATAAAAAATATTTGTGATAGTTTGTCGTGGGTATTTGTAGCATGTTTATATTTATACTATTTAATATTTATCTACAATCTGTTTTTCCACACAATATTTTCCTGAGAAATATAACATCCAGCTGTTTGCGGCGATTGTGAAGCGACATCAGTTTAAAGTGCCTTTAGTCATAGGTAGCTTTATGGGAAATCCCAGTAGAATGAAACGCTAAGTATTTAGTAAAGAATCTCTGTTATTTCTCGATTCGTTTTGAGTGTGTTTTGTACTCAGGACTCCATACTACGGATACAAATTCAAGTTTACTACGAACTAATGAGTTGAACAAGATTACTTTAGTTTTAGGGTTAATAAATCCTCTACAATTTCTTTTAAGAAAGTCCAACATCTTTGCTTTTCCTTAACTATTGTGTCCACGTGCTCCAATTCAATAGTGTGTCCATTATCACGCCTAGATCGCGAATTTTATTCACTTCTTCTAAAGTGCCTGTATTTAAAATGAGCCATGTCGATATAGATTTTTTTCGTGTGTGTTTATTTCTTGTGATATGATTTTTTTGTATTAACTGTCATTCTATTTATGTCCTACCGAGCATTAATTCTATCAAGATCTTTTTGAATGAGTCTGACATCATCTAGTCAACTTACAGTTTTTTATACTTTTAAATCGTCGGCAATAAAGGAGTACTTACAGTTTTGAGTCGAGTTCGATGTGTCATTAATAAATGCTGAAAAGAGAACAGGGCTGAGGTGGTATCCTTGGAGAACTCCAGTATTTGAAAAATACTTGTATGACCTGTGTCCGTTAAGTATCATATACTGGAGTCTCTTAAGTAAGATTTAAACCAATTTAATAAGCTCTTACCAATTCCATATTCTCTCAGCTTACATTACAGGCACTAGAGAAGTCCATATACACAGCGTCCATATGCGCAGGCCTTTGTCTATTTCTTTTGTAATGTAGGATGTAAGGGACACTAAACGTGTTAGCACGGAGCGTCCTTTTTTGAACCTGAGCTGATTTTCAGAAATAACACATTCTAAATGGCGTGTGATAAGTGGACACTCGAATATTTTCGTGATAGTTTTTTATGTCGGTAGTATCTCCCTTTTAGTAGATTGGGTCGGTCTTGGCTATTTTCCATTAATCAGGAAAAAGGCCTTCACTAAGCTTTTTATTCAAAATATAGCATCAGTGGTATAGCAAGAACAGGGGCTCTTGAATACATAGACTTTTTTTAATTTGCGTATTTTATCTTTTTCGCTAAACCTCATGGTTCACCTTATTTTGGTTGTGCTAAACACTGAAGAGAAATTATCAGCAAATAATTCCGCAATACGTGTACTGGTTGTTGCAATTTCGTTACCGTTCTGCATTTCAGCCGGTAAAGAAATTTCCCCGTCTTCCGCCCTGTATTTTTTTGATGAAATGCCAGAAATATGTACTTTGATTTTTTAACATAATCTCTATTGAGTCTTTTATTATATATACTTTTATTGTACATAATTATACAATAGTAGTATAATACAAAATTATTGTATTTTCATTAACGTTTAGGCAATCTTCAAACTGTATTGACCAATTAATATTCTTTACATTGATTAGGATGTTTACGTAGTTTGCTTATTGAAAGTTAGACCGAGAAGTTTTAACTGTCTTGAGGAAGTATGGAGTTAGTTCCGGTATGGTAATTGATAAAGGAGGATGTTTTAGGTGTAGTTTGCTTAAAACATTGATTGAATTTGTAACATCATCAACAGTACGTGCATAGTTCATTTGGGAAATATTATTCGGTGACATAAAGTCAGTGAGTGTCAAACCTAGCCGGAAACTATAGTTGGATGCAGTGCATGAACCACTGAGTGACGGTACTTAAAAAAAAAAAGCTTTCTACACTCATAGCCCCACAGTAGGATTTTCTCCTGTTTCGTGGGTGCCATGGACACACAAAGACGATACACAAACACCCAGACCCAGAACAGAAATCTAAACTCATCATTCAGGTATCTGTCTGGTCCGGGATCGAACCCGAGACCCACTGCGTGTCAGACCGGTGTGGTGACCGCTCCGCCACGTGGGTCGTCAACCGGAACTCCTTAATGAAACTCAAATTAAAATCACCCAATATTATTACTTGATCAGTTTTGTCTATAATGACATTCATATGGTCTAAGAAGCACGTAAGACTATCCAATTGAACCGGTGGCCCCCACAGCACAGATATACTGCACAGATTAATACTGTAGTGATTTTATTGTTCATCTTCACATCAATTGCGACACATAGGTCCTCGGTGCTACTTTCTAAGTTAATGCATCTTGAAGATGGAATACGTTTGGACTCATCCAGTAAAACCCCCTCCATATTTCTTTGCTTTTTGAACACAATAGATTCCTCCTATAAACAGAGTAACGTCTTTAAATAAATTCTCTGTTAGCAAAATTACTGTTCAGCCATGTTTCAGTGAAAACAATTTTGCCATAGCTATGACTTAAAAAAAATTAAAAATTGCTTCCGTCTTTGTTCGTAAACCCCGCACATTCTGATAATAAATATTAACTGCCATCTTAACAGATTTTGCTACCCAATGACTATATTTATTTTAAAAACAAAAGGTTAATGTATTAATTTTAAACTATCTACGTCTTTTAAATAAATAGCGTGACTCTGTTCGCTGACTGCCTATAAAGCTCATGAACTTTTTTGTAATATCTTGTTACGCAGAAATTAACCAAATATTATGGAGCTCAAACTATAGTTGAAAGTAGCTGCGGTGCAATTTTAACATTTGATAGGAAGCGATGTGGCCATAATTTTGTCATACTCGAAGCACAAATAATAATCTATAAATGTTATAAACATTTTAATTTCTAGTTTACAGTTGATAGCGACATGACCGACGTTAGTATTGCGGCTGGTGTTAAACGAGGTACTAAGGTTAACTACAATGTGACTGACCCCCATGGTAACGAAGTACCAACTAAGGAATTAGTCAATACAGACAGTTCAAAAGTAAGTTCCCTAAAGTAAAATGAAGGAAAATAAAAAGAACTAGCTTATCAGGCCGACTTAATTGCTATTAAAATATGAGAACCACATTCAGTCGACTCGATCATTAAGAGATAATCATGTAGCCATTTTTTTTTGAACCATCGTTTATATCACATCACTAAATATACCTAATACAAGTTTATAATAAAGAATCTCATTTCCGTAACTATTTCTATCTGTAATGAAATTGTTTACATCCTGTTTACTTTAAAAGCAATATAATTATTTGCAAGGTGGTAGAACATGTATGGATCGGGGAGTTACCAGCGCCATACCTTTTTATAGCGTAAAGCAATTCTTGCGTTTTGTAGAAGGGTATGATTGCCGACTTACTTTCATATCAGGCGATTAGGTAGTAACCTAATCTAGTACTCTCGAGGAGTACCTCGAGAGTAGTAATGCATCTGTGACAGACTATAGATAAAACTTCCTATTCTACATGAAGTTGCTTACAGATTTTCATGGGCGGCAGTAACCACTTACCATCAGATGGACTGCACGCTCGTTTGTTATTCAAATCTGATAAAAAATTAAAATATAAATTTAACATAAATATAGATCCAATAACAAAAAGAGAAGGCGCTGGTAGTAATACAAATAAATCTCGAAATTACCGAGTAATATTAATTACCTATTTCTTCAATAAGGCTTCCTCTATACCAAATCCCGAGAAAGGAACATATAAAGCAACGGTTAATAGTGAAAGTAGCGGAAATGTTGTCCTTAAGGCCACTGTAAATATTCAATTTCAATACGGATTTAGTAAAATACTACCAGTATCTATGAATAATACCAGAACCAGACCATTGCCAGGTATGTATATATGGGTATTTTACTATGTAAATATAACTATTGTATATACTGTAAATAACTTTTATACTTTATAGTAAAATGTATAAAAGCTATACGTTAGAGGTTTTTTTTAATAATATGTAGCGATTAAATAGAGGATAATTAATAACATTTTTAATAACAGCTCTTGGGCTGAAGAATGCCCTTGAACAATGTCTAATAAAATAATGGGTACTGGCATTTTATATCCCAGAGCTTTTATCGTCCTTTTGGCTACAGCCCATCATATCGTCTCAAGAATAATTCTGGAGAAAATTGTTACGAGATATAAAATAACGTCAAAAAATGAACTATCGAGTAGCATGTATCACGTGTTATGAAAGGAACCTCATCCTTTAGCGTGTGGTTGATAAAAACAGTGTAAAAATATAATACAATACATTTTTTTTAATGTGCAGATGGAGAATCACTCCTAGCAATTATGCTTCAAGTATTTGATGATAAAATCAATGCTAAATTAAAAAAAGTTCTCATACTTGACATTAAAGACCAACAAATAATGGAAATGCCTGCGACTATTGTAAACGAAGATACTAAATTTTATGTGACAAATCCTTTCAAACCTCCAAATGGTACTTTTAAAGTAGCAGTAAGTAAATCTTATCTTACTCCTTACTAATATAATGTGGGCGAAGGTTTGTGATATATATGAGGATATATATGTAGTCTGTTACACTTCCAAACAAAAACTACTCATCGGATTTCGCTGGGATGGATATTCAATATTACTAAATGATCGTTTCGTATAAGAACAAATATTTAAATAATAATACTTAGAGCCCATTGGACATTGTCTACATCCATAACATGATTTTATCCCCTCCTAAAACGAAAAACCTTGCGAAACAGTAGACGATTCCGTTCAAAAATTATTCTGTGTGGAACCTTCTTTTATTAAATTTGATGTTGACAAGTAAATTCTTCTGAATTATTGTAGCCCCAGCGTACTTCTTTAGGTGTAGCAAATCAATTTAGTGACCAATATATCAAACATTTTGAGGTTGATTTCCAACTGCAACTCCATAATATTTTTGTAAGTGGAGACCAGATTACAACTAATTATCATTTATAGAAGTAGGTTAAATATTGATCTGATATATTTCAGATTGTAGCTGTTGTCGAGGGCTCTGAAGAAGACATTATCAGGATAGCCCGCACACCGGTTGAAGCACAAACATACCCAGGTACTTCATCGTTAGTCCATTAATGTCCCACTGAATTCTTTGAAATCTTTGTTAGTTATCTATTAAAGTTAATTACAATGCCTAACAATCACATGATTACAAAAAATCAGGCAAATTTAGCATTGAATTGTAATCTTCTGAAGTGCATTACCCTCATGCTTACTACTAACACATGGCCGCTTATATTTAACATTGAAAGCATTTTTAAATAACGTGACAATATCATTGCAAAATAGTTGATTATTTAGGGAAGAATTAAAATTATGATTTTACCTAATAGAATGATGCTGAGAGAAGAAAAAAGGGACTCATATATGGAGACGATACAACAAAAAAAAAATCGTTTAAAAGTTTTAAGGTTAAGGTTTTTTTAAAGAAAAAAAAAATGAATTAATGAACAATTGCATTCCAGATAAAATGGAATACAAACGTCCAGCAGTTAAGATCGAATTTGGACCGAAAATGAGTGTTAAATATGGTGTTCCGTTAACACTGGAATGCAAAGTCAACGCCTATCCCAAGCCAAAAATTGTATGGGAGGACAAGGAATCAGGAATTGAGTTAGATTCGAGTGTAAGTTTTTATATATACTTATTTATAAAATAGCAGTTGAAGGTGGTAGAACTCTTTGTGGTTCGACTCCGGAAGCACCACCGCTTTAAACTGAAATATTTCACTAACGGAAGTGTCTTATCGTACTGTATAAAATAAAATTTAGTAACACATGTGACGCTCTGTTCCGGGATATAAATATGTTTGATAGTGGTGCAGTCGACCTTGATATTGCTGTTGCATTTAAATCACATATTTAAAATAAAATGTGATACTGAACTTACTCGACAGAAATTTCTAAGCGCTTGATAAACCTCTTAGTACATGTCATGTTTTTGATAATCGAAATTAACCTTTCTAAATGTCTGGTATTTTGTACAGGCCTCCATATTAGAAATTCCGTATGACTACCTAAGCATATTGAAAATTGAAAACATGACACAGACCAAATCATACAAATGTAAAGCATCTATTGATAGCGACGAAGCTACAGATGACATTGAGATTGAAACTGTTAGACCAAAATTCTTGAATATTGTAGAAGAACCTAAAGGTAATATATAACTTTTCATTATATTTCAATATAATGATAATTAAAACATACCTGGTCAAAATTCAGGATGCTAATAATAAAAAATTTACAGATACCACTATTGAGTATAAAAAAGATGCAGAAATACATTGTAAGGTAAATGCGTGGCCACTTCCTATTATTACCTGGTACAAAGACGATAAACAACTGACGAATGATGATAATTTCCATTTATCTGACGACAAGATGACACTTTCCGTAAAGAACATGTTACCGGAATTAGAAGGAAAATACTCTTGTAAAGCCAGTAATGATGAAGATAATTTAGTTGCTTCAAATTTTACAATCATTATGTCTGGCGGTGGTAAGTAATATATAGTTAAAACTGTCAGTGGTACTTCAAGTTATTATAATCATGAATTTAGCGATTTTTTATTAATTATTTACCTTATATTTGTTGTATATGTCGAGGCAGATATTATGTTTTGGAACAAAATTTTACCCGATTTGGCCGTGTTATTATCACAGATAATACTCGTGTACAAAAATACTTTAAATTAAATATATTAAATGTATATGAAGTCTATCTCGTTGTAGCTTATTTTTATACTATCTGCCAGCTGACGACAATAGAATGATTTAATAACTTTTCCCTACTTGAAGATAAGTATCTAATTTTGTAAGTTAAAGATACTTATGGTATGTGAAATAACAAAAAATACTGTCCTTTTTTATCAAGATGGAAAGAAAATATGTGGACGTCATTGGAATGCTTTGCTGCAATATTAAAAGGAAATAAGTATTATGAGATATAAAATAAGTTATCCGTAATAATTTGTACCAATATATATTAAATATAATAAGCTTTAACAAAATTGCTGACGTTGGGAAGTGTTCCCAAAACGTTGGCGATATTGCCTTGTTGGATGCTAATCCTCTGCCCAAGGTCAGCGTCAGCTCTTAGGCCATTGGTCAAATAAATAATACAATATTATAATTAAATTACTTTATCCTAATATCATATCCAGACTCATTTGGATAGCAAATAATAACTAGTATTGCTGTTAAAATATAACATATGTGTATAATAAATATTGTTCATCTTTATCGTGTCTTCAATTCATTTACATCATTATTGTGACCTTTTCTCTTTTTTCGTGAATGTCGATTCTAAGTGGCGATTAAGGGACAAAAGATGAGAGATATAGAAAACATGAACGAACGTATACTAGACACGAAGACTACTGGAAAAAACTTCCATTAGTAGAAATTTATGTGGACCAGTGGACGTCAAAGGGCTGATAAATAGATCTTTATCCATGGAAAAAAATATACACAGAGACACATAGAATGCTTTTCTAAGATTTTATATTCTTTTAAATATTGGAAAATATCACAATCCACCATTTTTGGTTTTAAGCTTTGGTAAACAGTGTAGGATATCTTGATATCAATTGGTGTAAGTGCTTCTTAAGTTACGCTAGAGGTACTCACCGGGTAGAGCACGAAGCGCTACGCGCCCAATTTTGTATTGGAAGTTAACTTCCTTCCTTCCCTTCCTAATTCCAACAAACTCACAAGGGCCGATTCGGACAAAGCCAATCCCTGTCATTAATAAGACATGGCTTAAGTCCTAAGAGATGAGGCCACCTCTCGCTCTATGGACGTAGCTGACATTAACACTAGCGCCAGCGGCTTTCTCGGGTCATGAAGATACTTGTAATATCATTGCTTCTTCAATAAAGTAAAAATAAATATATAGTTTATAACTATTTAAAAAAAACGAAAGTATACTTAGATACTGTAATATAAAAATGTGGCATAGATTTGTTATTGTCATTTGCCATGTTACCTTTTTCCATCGTTTCTATTATTTCATTGTTTTTTATTCTTTAAAAGAATATTGTTACGTTAAAATTGTTCAGGGTATAAAATTTTGCTTAAACGTTTCTATGTCGTGTCACATATTTTAAAGTAAGTGAATCCGTGAGTACTTCTAGTATACTACATTTTGTTTCAGAATCCCCTATAATTGATAAAACAAATCCAAGTATGTCAGTTGAAGAAGGAATGGTAGCTGACATCCCGTGCAGGTAATTATTTATTGTAATATAATAAAAAAAATAATAATAAAAACGCACTCACGCACTAGGATTTTCTCCTGTATCGTGGGTGCCATGGACACACAAAAACGAATACACAAACACCCAGACTCAGAACAGAAATCGAAATTCATCATTCAGATGTCTGTCTAGCCGGGGAGCGAACCCGAAACCCACTGCGCGTCAGACTGGCATGGTGAGAGCTCCGCCCTGCGGGTAGTAATATTTTCTTCTCGTTTTACCCAAACATTAGCTACATGGTTTTTTGGTTATCCTTAGAGTTGTGAAGGGGCTCCCAACACCAACGATTACATGGGAATTCAAGGGAAAGGATTCCAAAGAATTTATACAATTATCAGAAACGGAGCAAACCATTCACATAGATGCAGTTAATTTGAAAGATGCTGGGGTTTACAAATGTACAGCAAACAATCAGAATGGAGGAGATTTCCACGAAATTGATTTGACTGTGCAATGTGAGTATTGATTGAAATATCAATAATTTTAATAAGTTTTTTTGTTATGGTACGAAAGTAGCAAACGAGCAGCAAGCTCGTTCCCACCTAATGGTAAGTGGCTACTGCCGCCCATGAACACCTGTAATTACCCTAGGTAAGATCAAAGTGTCTACTAAGGTTAGCAACAGATGCGTTGATACCCCTGAGGACTAAGATGAAAGGCCTCGGAAAAGTACGTCTCCCTTACCACACCCTTCAGACCAGAACACAACAGAGCATTACACTGCTGTTATTAGGCAGAAATAGGTGTGGCGGTGGTGCTTCTGGAATCGAACCACAAAGAATTCTACCATCTTCTTAAGTTAATGAAGCTACCCGTCATGTAAAGGGACTATATGGTAATAAACAGCAGATGAACATTTTAATAGGCGGCTACCCAAATCAAAATGTACTTTTATGTAATACAAGGGTGTTATAAGAAATAGTAGTCTTAAGTGATTGTCCTTACAGACCCAAAATTTTAGTACGAAACAAGCCGTGCCTCTAAATTAACTCAACTTAAAATTTTTATAACTTTTGGCAGAGTAGATTGGATGGATGGATGAAATAAACACTTAATTTTACGTCAAGACATAAACTATGAATATTAATTGTTAGTTTAATAAATTGAGTAGTTTTCATGTTGAAGATGAAAAAACAATTCATAAAAGTCTATTATTGCCTATTCTCAATTTTTCAAACTATGTTATCTGCAAATATATGTGATGTACATTACGCGGAACATTCATTATTTTATATAATTATATGGGTGTGTGGATTAAGTGTGTATACTTATTCATATTATAGGTCTTCCGAATATAGACAAAAGCAAAACCAATATAATATTTAATAAAGGAACTGAAGCTATAATATCGTGCAGGTAATAATTTTGTTAGTAAGTTAAGTATTCGTGAGTAATTTATATATTATGTATAAATGATTTATTAATAAACTATGTGTACCACTAATTATTGTAATTAATTAAATTACTCATAATTAATTGGTCATTAATTAGCTTGAACTATTTCCACCAATCCGTGTGAAATTGTTAACGAAGAATAAATTGATTATCATGATATGGTTTCATTTAACTTTTTTTTTAATTTTTAGAATTATAAAAGGAATTCCGAAACCAGATATCACTTGGGAATTTAAGAACAAAGGTGCAAGTGAATTTATTATCCTTTCTGAAAAAGAACAGGACATCGTTATAAATGCCGTTGATCTGAAAAATAGTGGATCGTACAGATGCACGGCAAGCAATTCAGTTGGAAATGATAGCCACGTAACGGAATTGATTGTGGAATGTGAGTATAAAGCATAAAAAGTTTCGGAAAGGGAAAAACTTAGTGCAACTAACGGTAAAAGAATTGTTCCAAGGTTACCTACCGTGGAATGAGGTAAACTTTTAGAAGTGGAAATGGTTTTTACGAATATTTATGAAACTAAGCCTCCCATCAAAAAAACTTTAATGTCAAAGTTATAGGTAGTGAAATATCTATAATTAATATAAGTCTCTATAATATAAATAGAGGATAGAGAACACCATATAATAAGCGATACTTTGATCAGGCGTTTTTTAAAAAAAAAAAAAACACTTTTTTATAAGGGCTGATTCTAGAGCGTGGGCATTTTCAAATAAAGGTGATTTCCGATTAAAGTTAAGAACGGAAAATTCGAACGAATGTGCGAACGAATGAACGTGTTCGGCAGGAGCTACAATGTCGCTGAAAATAGTGAAAACCCATTTTCACTCTTAAAAATTAACTCATCTCACCCTCTTATTTCAGATTTCGACAATTGTGTAGTTGTATTGGCTCCAATAGCCTTTGCAGCATCACAGGGGTTTATTACCGAATTTAATTCATTTTTACCGTTAGGTTTGCTTTAATCACTATTATTTTCAATAATTGTCACCTGATGCTTGTGATTTAAAGAAAAATAAACATATTTTCACCGTTCCATTTGTCGGGAGACGTGAACATTATTTTTATTAGGGCGCTTAAATAAGCAAATCCTTTATTTGCACTGCCTTCACAAAATATTTTTTAAATATTATTGAATTCTTAAATTCTGTAACTTGTGATGCATGGATTGATTAACTACGTATTAATTATGTCTAGATGTACCTATTGTCGTCGTTAAACAACTTGAACAGGCAAAGGTTAGTGATCAAGTAACGATGCATTGTGAAGTTACGGGTAAACCGGACCCGGTTGTACGATGGAGCAAGGAAGGGAAAACTATTACTGCTGATGCAAAATATACAATCTTTAAGGACAACTCTCTGAGGTCAGTCGAGAGATGAGATTTCTTGTATTCTTAAAGAGGCCCAGCGGGCCACATTTGTTTAACATACTACACCGGGTGGTGATGGCCAAGTTGAAATTTTAATGATAAATGAAAAAAATTAAAGGATTTCCATTTGGTCTTTCATATTCTAGAAGCACGTATATTGTTTGTCAGATCTTTCTTTGTGATATGTCATTTAGGTCTATACAGACTTTATTTGGATTTTTTCTTAGTGATGAATGTTTCTATGATTGGTACAATAGTTATTACTAAATATCGCACTACTTCTTATGGCCATGGATAGTAGGCAAGAGAACAATCTGTCGAAACAGAACAGTAGTACACATAACAAATAGGGATGTTGAATTATAAGAAATAAGATGTGAAAAAATTTACACGGTATTATGTTTTTCGAAAAGTAATAAATCAAAAATATTTTTAGGTTTATAGCGAGTGTCGAAGACGGAGGAAATTATACTTGTGAAGGCAGCAACTATCTTGGAATAGACAAGAAAAATGTCACGTTGGATATAAATGGTAAGAACATTAAATTAACTAAAAATGGGAGTCCGTTCCACGAAAATTATGAAAATAATATAAATTGTTCCTTTTGCAATGTGACTGTTGTTAGGCTTGTTGATAACATATCGTGAGATGGAATAATACGTGATAAGGTTATAACGTATTGATTAGAACATTTACACCAAAAACATATCTCGATCATTAGGGTCGGAGAGTTTTGTTGTTTGTTGTGTTATTTAACTAGGAAAATTTCGTGATAAGTATGTTCCCTTACGAACCAGAACGCAAGAGCTGTTGTTTTTAGGCAGAAATTGTTGAGACGGTGGTGCCTCCAGAGTTGAATCCTGGTTATATCGAAATTATGCTCGCCAGCTCCCTTACAGCAAGTATAGCGACTTATTTATTCCAATAATTGATAGCGTGAATAAAAATTTATTTTTTAAGTATGTTTGACCATACGTTTTCTCATGACCATGATGCAAAAAGGAGGATAATCACATATTAATGGAAATAACAAAATGGCGAATCAAATAGTGAAATTGCTATGGAATGTGATGTTTCACACCCTACAATATCATAGTTTAAAAACAATAGGGATAAAAATAAAGATCTTTTGTACTACTACTTACATATTTAAAAATTCTAAACATACGTATGACAATTAATATGATTACCATATTTGTGTTTACATAATTCTTCTAACGACTAACAGATATAACGTCTAAAGTTGTATGGTCCCTTCAATGTCGTTGTGTCCGGTTTTCACTGTATACAAAAAAATACCCAATTTTATTGAATGTATTTTTGTAGCTGCTATTAAGATTCTTTAAAACATCGAAACTGTTGAAAGTATAAAACTTTGGTCACATGTAGACATATAAATGCCGTGTTATAGGTACATTTTTTTAAAGGTAAAACCACGAGTTTTGCTAGTATCCTATATCTTCTTTCAGAATCTCCCGTAATTGATAAAACAAATGCAAGTATGTCAGTTAAAGAGGGAATGGTAGCTGATATTCCATGCAGGTAATTTATGTTAAAATTTTCTTCAACACGTCTTCACCAAAATACTACATGTTTTTTAATTATCCTTAGAGTGGTACAGGGGCTTCCGATACCAACGATTACTTGGCAATTCAAGGGAAAGGATTCCAAAGAATTTATACGTTTATCAGAAACGGAGCGAACGGTCCACATAGATCCAGTTAATTTGAAAGATGCTGGCGTGTACAAATGCACAGCAAACAATCGGAAGGGAGAAGATTTCCACGAAATTGATTTGACTGTGCAGTGTAAGTATTCATTAAAATGTAACAGAAATTTGATATTTGAATGTAATTGAAATTTTAGTAACTTAATCATGTTATCCTTCATGTTCATTTATGCGACTGTGTGGTAATAAATAGCATAAGAACATTTAAATAATAGCCTCCTAGCCAAAATGAGTTTCTATACAAGGCCAATATTATAATATGAATTAAAAGAAAAAGTCGTGTTAAACGACTCCTCTGGAAGCATAAAGTTTTAGTAGAATACAAGCTACGCTCGTAGTTTCAATTACATTTAAAAAGGTCACATAACTGTACACTATTAATTTGTGAAAGACTGATCTTATATAGATATTAATGATATAAACTAAATGCTACCTCATGACTCGGACTATAAATGTTCAATTATTTAAATTGAATTCAGTGGTGTTACTTTAGTTTCAGTAAGTTTAATGCGATTTCAAACGCACATACAAACAGACAGATAGACAAAATTTGTAAAAATTACAGAACTGTCTAGATTTACCTATTCTTACTCTTCCAAACCATCTTTTTTGCAATTTCGTTTATGCGACGTGCCGAGCCATGCAAGATTCATTTTATTAAATAATATATATGTGGATTAATTGTATCGTCAACTTATTGATGTTACAGGTCTTCCGAAAATAGACAAAAGTAAAACCAATGAAATATTTACTGAAGGATCAATAGCTGTTGTATCATGCAGGTAATAATTTTATTAGTAAGTATTCGTTGGTGGTATTCACATTGTATGTATTAATGATTTTGAATTCAATCAATTTTTTTAATCAAATAGTCATACATTTGGTAATTTATCATTTTGTAATACATTTCTATCAATTTCCGTGGACTTGTTAAGTTTCGGTTGATATTAACGGAGGTAGGTTGATAGGCCCTATTCCGCCCTTCACACGCAAAAATAAGTTTTGATTGCCTTTGTATACTTGAAGATGTCTATTTATTTCATATTACATTTACACCATGAATATTATAGGAATTTTAAAAATTATTGCCGAGAAAGACTGTGGTTCACGTTTTTCTTGCGTGTTTTTTGATTTTTGATGCATTCGAAAATCAAAACTTTTTTCGAGTATGTGATGAGTGGAAAATGGGCCTTATCAGCCCACTTCTTTTATTATCACGTTATGGTTGAATTTGAGTTTGTTAAAATTTCAGAATTATAAAAGGAATTCCGAGACCAGATATCACTTGGGAATTCAAGAGGAAGAGTGCAAGTGAATTTATTATCCTTTCTGAAAAGGACCAGGACATCGTTATAAAGGCCGTAAATATAGAAAATAGTGGATCGTACAGATGTGTAGCAAGCAATGTAGTTGGGGAGGATAGCCACGTAACGGAATTGACTGTGGAAAGTGAGTAAATAGCATGAAAACTATTAGAAAGAATAGAAAATACAGTGCAACTAATTAGTAAGATACTCAATTCGATTCAAGATAAGATGGCGGAATGGGGTAATGATAATGGTTTTTACGAATATTAGTTAAACTAAACCTCGCATCCAAAAAAAAATATGTGATAGTTAAAGTAGTTAACTACTTAGTTAAAGATCTAGATATGAGAGAAAATCCATTTTTACTATTTCACAATCCTTGGCAAATTTCTCCACAGCAATATTCACTTTTGTTTGATGTATCGCTTTCGTACAAAAGACGATTAAAAACATAAAATACTGTACTATAACTATACTAAAAAATATGACTTTGCTAAAATTCGCGAAAAAAAGGACCCGCAACAGGTTATAAAATTTATAAATGAAAAACCGATTTGCGTTTGAGAGCTTTTTGTTTTCTAAAACTTTTCTGTTTGACTTTCGACAGATCTCTTTTTCTATAAATCGTGAAAAGCATTTTCAATCCTACAAGTTCACACATCTCACTCTCTTTTTTTCGATCGAGTTTGTATTTCTTTCAGTTAGTTCCGTATATTTATCGTTTTCATTTCATTTCTTACTCAAATTATCTCTAATACTAAGTGGGAATGCCTTAAATAAGCAAGTATGTTATTATTATTTTTGTTTATGAATGTATGTATTTTGTACCGTTCCCTTCTCTTCCGTTCCGTTCCATATTCTATGTTTTTACACTATGTTTATAAAATAACTCATTGGAATAACTTAGAATATAATCTTTGGCGTATGACACATGGGCAGATAAACAATGTATTAATAATATCTAGATGCACCTAATGTCGTCGTTAAACAACCTGCACCAGTGAAGATTGGTGATCAAGTGACGCTGTATTGCGAAGTTACGGGTAAACCGGACCCGGTTGTACGATGGAGCAAGGAAGGGAAAACTATTACTGCTGATGCGAAATATACAATATTTAAGGACTATTCTTTAAGGTCAGTAGTGATTTGAGTATTTCTGTATACTTCAAGTGGCTGAGCATGTAGTCGACATTGGTGCATCACACAAAGTCCTCTGGATTTATTTTCGACCCAGTTATGAATGATACATTTGAATTTTCATTTAGGGTCTAGATAAGCAGTTAGCAACAGGTAGACCTCGAAGGTCGAACTTCGGACCACCAAATATTGTCTAATATAGAATAATATTTTTCTAGAGCGGCCGCTCCAGGCACTACGTTTCGGCGACCTTTTTTTGGTCGCAAAATTGCACAGACACAAATGTGTTAATTATTTTGTTTTCCAGCGGAAGCCATAATTGAATTTCGCTTCCTTCGCCTTTCACTTTCAGGTGCCATATTTTGCCATTTTGCCTTTTTTTCTTTTGGTTGTCAAATTTTTCATGATATAGACAAGAGAACGAAATATCGAAACAGAACAGTACACAGTAGCGTAAACCCTGTTACTTGAACAAATAAGTGTATTAAATATAAGAAAGTACACAAAAATGTACTTAGAATTTTGTTTATTCGGAAAAATAACAAATCAAGTTTTTTTAGGTTTATTGTTAGTATCGAAGATAAAGGAAATTATACTTGTGAAGGAAGCAATTATCGTGGAGAAGACAAGAAAAATGTCACGTTGGATATTTACGGTAAGATCATTAATTTAAATACGAATAGGCGTAGACCTAATTTCACGGAACAGTGTCCAAGAAAAAAATACGTGGTTTCTTTGCAACGTAACTGTTATATGGCTTGACGATTAGATACAATGAGATTAAATTAATTATTAAAATATTTTCAAACAAGAAATTATTTTGATAATTAAGGTTTAAAAGCTAAGCTACGTTTTTATTTGTAATATTTAAGTACGAAACGGGCAAGCAGGCTATCTCTTGCTTAGTGGCAACTACCGCCAATGGAAATCTGTGATAAACCCTAGATAAGGATGGAGTCATACCCGAGATTGGCCAAATTTGTATTGTTCCATCTGAGAACTAAGTTAAAATGCCTAATAAGTGCATGTCTTTTACCACACCCTGCAAACCAGAAGGCTGCAACGATTAACATGCCTGTGGCAGTGATGCCTGCGAAGTTGAAAAAATGGCCATAATTTGCAACGTGTTAGTTATCAGTTACCATTTTGAGATTACATTGCGGGAGAGTGTGCATTGATCTATATATATTATGCTTTACTAGCTTTCTCCCGTGGCTCCGCACACTAGGGTCAAGTGCTAAACGGTGAAGCTTATTCAGTGTAAATCCAAATTCGTGTGTGTGCGTTCTATTAACACAACTAGATTATTAGCCAATCCGTGTCAGATGTTTGAAAACCGATTAAGTTTTGCATAAAGCGTAAAGTAATTTTAAACTTTATGAATTAAATTGTATATCCAGGAGATTCAGGAGCAGGAAACGGAATGATAAACTTAATTTATAAACGGTACCGTAACTATTGTAAAGTTATGCTAAAAAAAGCTAAAAGAAATTATGATAGGCAAGAAATTGAAAATAGTAAGGACAACAAAAAGATTATGGGAGGTCATTAAAACCATAAGCAGTTTTAATAGGCAAATTGACCATTCGCCCAAAGTTTTACCGTCTGACAACCGTGAACAAAGTTTTAATGCAGTAAATACATTCTTCACTAACATTGGCAAAAAACTCGCAGAAGGAATCCAAAAACAACAGCATAATCTATGAAGGCAATCCTACGATACTCCACTTTCCCCCATAAATTCATTGCTCATGCAGACCACCGATGAATCAGAAGTCTCAAATATTATACAAGGATCCGTTATCCCCTTTGAGATCTACTGATATACATAGACCATGTCTATCAGTGAACATCCAAGGGGAGACAGATGGATGGTTGGAACCAGTTTTACCATGGTTATCTAATGGTAACAATCGTCACCCATGAATAAGCATACTCCCCAAAGTACAAAAGCGCGCAGGAAATGTTGCTAGTAACGGACACCCATCCAACTTCCGACGTGGCCTACAATGCTTATATTTGTAGTATGATCAAGCTCTACACAGGCAGGCCATTCACACTTATAACTCGTTAATTAACTATTATTGTCTAATAAAATAGTACTAGATGTCAGCTGATGAAAAATGCATTACTTCATCTTCTGTCTATAAAAAGGGAGACGCAGCTGTTATACAAACAGTCTTTATTGAGATTTCGTTTCGTGGGCTCGTTACTCTGTTCCAATCTGATTATAAATTTGTTATTTAAAGTTAAAAGTAATTAAATAGTTTATAATCTCATTTCACTTCTAATTACTCCAAATATAATGCCTCCCAGGAGGCAGTGGTTTAACTGTATTCAACACATTTTTTGTTGTGTTTTAAAATATTTTTTATTTGTATGTATTGTATATAGTTATAATTATGTTAAATTTATTGTAATTGTCACCTGTATTAGCTATGGTTACTTAAGTTGCATGTGTCTGAATAATTTTCTAGGACCAGTAGAAATAGATCTTCGTATGGATACATTACTAAATCCAAATGTTGGTAGCGACGTGGAACTATGGTGTGACGCTAGCAGTTATCCAAAACCAAATATAACATGGAAATTTTTAAGTGCGGATTCAAAAGATTATCCCGTCATATTACCGTAAGTTATTAGTGAATCAAATTTTTTCAAGAATTAAGACACAATCCGGCTAAAAAGATTTTTTTCAGTTTCTGTTAATTGTTTTTAAATAGTCAGTTCTTGTTTTTAAAGTATTATTTTCATTTCAGGAATTCGAACTCAACACGTCTTACACTAAGTAAAATAAAAGCAGAAAGTGCTGGTTACTATATTTGTATCGCCGACAACACATTTGACAACAAGTCTATCACATATGAAGTTAAAGTTAATGGTAATAAAGTTTAATTATAATTTGAACGAAACCAAATTCATTGGTAACTAACTAATTAATTTGGTTTTGACATTATAGCAGTCAGAGTAGCAAAATTTCCTTTTCCCATGGATATCGTAAGAAACGACTAAGGAACAAAATCCAGGAGATGAGCGGCATCATCTTCCCGAATAACATTAGCAACCACTGCGGCTGCCAACAAGCATGCCAAGCTCCGTGACAATGTGCAAACCACCTATGTCCAGTAGTTGTCATCTAAAGGTTGACAGATAGATTTAATGTGACAGACTAATCTACACTAACACAAATAAGTAATCAAAATGAGTTCAACAGCAATCATGTATGTTAGATAAACTGATTGTCAACAGACGGCAAACTCTTTCGTTTTCTTTTAAAGAACATTTATTTTCCCATAATTGTTTATGTTACAACAAAATCCGTTTTTTTTTTAACGTAATCGTTAATCATATTTTGTTTGTTATCAAAAATAAACAAATTATTTTTACCATACGCGTTAAACCTTATCTCGAAATAACATAATTAATCATTTATTGTTGGGGCCCAAGAAAAATAAATATTATTTGTCATGTTGTCCAATAATATTTTTGTTTGACAAATTATTTTGATACGAAATTGTCAAAGCATTCTCGAATCACTTGAATTCGAGAATGCAGTTCTCTTAACCAATGGTTAATGGTCATTGCCACCCATGATGTTTATGGGTGGCTGTAAGCAACTTCACTTACAACACTAATTCTATTTGATTTTAATCACGGATGTGTTGTTCCTCCCAAGGACTAATACGTTCGCCTCGTATGAAACTGAGTCGTCAACCACACCCTTCCACGGAAACGCAAGAATTGCTTCACGCTAGAAATAGGTAACGCGGTGATACCTTTCAGGTCGAACCCCACTCGCTTTACCAACTTGCGAAATTTAGTTTATAGTATTTAGTTAATTTGAATAGTAAATGAACAGTTGAACGTAACTTGGACATTTTCAATTTCAGTGCCAGTTGAAATTGAGATACCTGAACAAACTGAGTTTAATATTGTTGAATATGACATGGTACTTATAATTCCTTGCAAAGCAAAAGGATATCCAGAGCCGACAGTTACTTGGATGGTGAACGGATTACCGTTAAGTCTAGGTAATATCTTTTACGATATATATGAAAGCGAAACTACTGACTAATAATCGCGCAGGTAAACTACTGAAGCTAGAATCATGAGATTTATGCATGTAAAGGATCAAAACAAAATCCAAAACCTTTTGGCTCATTATTGCAAAGGTATATCTCAGCTAAAAATGGTGTAAATAGAGATTAAGGGAGATTTTTTGGAGAGTAACAAGGGCATTTGCTACTCCTAAAAGTCCAAAGTATTACCTGTCTTTAACGAAGTCCACAAATTTTGATATATTTACTTTGATGATTCCAATTATTGAATTTTGTATCATGTTTTGCCATTTTTAATTTAGGTGGTAGTAAAGTATATATTTAGATGGTAGTAAGTTATATGATTTTCGGGTAGTTATTGTAGTTAAAGGTTTTTTGAAGTGAAACTTCTTAGCGCGCATAAGGGTTAATTTTTTACGGACGAAACGTGACACGAAGATGTGAGACGTTTTTCATTATTAAGTTCATCCTAAATATCCATTGCAAATGTACTAAGGCAATATAACTATGGAGGAGGTGAACGATCTTTTCAAAGAGATTATGCATCCTTCTCGCTCTAAATGTGCTCAGCAAAGTGTGAGCGATACGCAAATAGAGTGGGTACTCGCATGCAAGTGAGACAAAAATATACCGTCCATATATTATGAGAACGATGGAGATACTTTTGCTCTCTTTCATAAGGTAGACGGTAGTATAAAAAATAAAATCGAGTTCAAAATATATATCGCAAATGTACTAGGGCAATATAATTAGGGAGGATTTGATACTGACGGTTACATTTCACCGAAATTATGATACATTTGTCTATTTTTATTTCATACGCTTGACAGTAGTATTAAATTTTTAAAAATAATTCAAAATACGTATTGCTAATATACCAGGATTTTATTAGATTATATATAATTATGGAGGAGTGTAACAATTATTCCAAAGAGGTTCATATTATGCATCTCTCTTAAATTGTTTAAGTCTCATTCAATCTATAACTTTAGTTTTGTATAAATACATATAAACGAGATTTAAAAATTAGTTTGTCAAAGAAGTTTCACTCCTAACATGTGTACTTTGTATACATGCACTTATGTTTCTAATTTAATAAGTTTTGCATCGCTTCAGTTCATATTTTTCGATGGAATCAATAAACAGTTACAGAAAAAAAACCGGAGATCATTAAAAAAACGTGAACTCTTTTATATTAATAATGGGGCACATCTAGTTATTAAACTAGCTGTTCCCCGCGGTTTCACCTGCTACTACATAAGAAAAAACAAACAACATATTGTGATGTTATAGAGCCTATAGCCTTATTAATAAATGGACTATTCAACACAAAAATATTTTTTTATTCGATCCATAGCGCGTTCGACCAACAAAACAAACTCTTTAACTTTCTAATATTAAGCATAGATGTTATGTGTAATAGGTATAGATATTCGAATTTTGTTTGATAAGTTTCTGCATAACATGTTGATTTCAGGTGATGGAGATTTTAATGTGGATTCAGACGGCACTCTAATAATTACGTATCCTGATAAGTCTGCAGAAAATGAATATGTTTGCATGGCTTCAAACAGCAACTCCAATGCCTCTCAATCGTTTACCGTAAAAGTTTCACGTATGTAAATGATTCTTGTGACCACTAACACGAGACAAAGGAAATCTACATTGGTAGCATCCCTAAAAAGTCTGCCATTAAAACACGAGTTTTGGTGGTCAAAGATAAACGATGTGTAATGTAGCATATATAACTTTTACAATTGAGAAAAATCCACCGACACATGATGTCTTGTCTATATTCTATATACATATATAAAAACGAAAGGATGCTTGCTCACTCACTGACAAACCTTTAAGGACGTACGCGTCAACTAAGAATGAATTTTCTGATATTCCACCCATAAGTAACCCCCTTAGAGGTCCGACAATGTTGATGCAATCTCAATGAGCAAGCTCATTTATTCAGCTGTGTTTGATATAACAAAATATCTTTTTCAACGTTTTTGAAAAATCAACCGCTAAGAGGGTTATATAGGGGTTGACTGTTTTTTCAGAAGTCCGCCAGTTTTGATGCATGCTCAATGAAACTTGGTATTGAGGTTAAAAATTTCATGAAATTCGATTTTGCATAATCAATCCCAAAGGAATTTTATGCAAAATTGTATTCCCTATGTAAGCCACATAGGGAATACAATTTTGCATGAAATTCCGCCAATTTTGATGCATTCAGAATGAAAATTAGCATTTGGCTTAGTGGTCTGATATAATGGAAAAATTATTTCACTGTTTATGGAAAATGAACCCCTATGAGTGTGCACTAAGAATTTAAAGTTAGAATTTAGTTTGGGAGTCCGTCAATTTCATATGAACAGAATGATACCTACTTAATATTCACTTCCTGGATTTATATGATGGAACGTCTATTTCACTGTTTTTGCAAAATCAACCCTTAAGGGGGTAAAAGTGAACAAAGCCATGACGGTGGGTATGAGAACCCTCATCGTCGCGTTCTTATAGCCCTAGATAACGTGCTTCCGTTGTTGATATAGAGTTCATACAAGATTTTTTCCTTCATCTCAGAGAAGGAGAAACTCAAATGGGGTCTAACGCTAGCCATGGTAAAATGCAAAAGCATACTCGTAGCCTTGCTACTTAGCATACAAAGAAAGGTACGAGCCCGGGATAATCCTCTGTTAGGGGTAACAGTGTGTGAGAGAAAGGTATCAATGACCGATATCTCTACAATAAACTGGTTTAATCTCTAAATAAAAATCCCACAGTTTTGAAGTTAAAAGTGTGAAATGTTGTTTCTATGTAGCAAAAGTCAAAAATCCAATAAATAGTTTGACGGATGGATTATTATCGTAGTATCATTTAAGTATTAAATTTATGTTGCATTACTTGTTTTTCACTTTTCATTTTACTATTTTTAAGCCGTCGATTATCTTATAATAATTTGTGTAATTACATTTATACATATCAATTATTAATGGAATTTCCTTACGAGACATGATTTGCAACGATGAAATCCGCAAGCGAACTAAGCTTACCGACATAGCTCTCAAAATTAGCAAGCTGAAGTTGCAATGGTCCGGCCACATCGCTCGAAGGATCGATAACCGATGGGGAAGAATGGTCCTCGAGTGGCGACCACGTTTAGGCAAAAGGAGCACAGGTCGCCCTCCGACCAGGTGGACCGATGACCTTAAGAAGACGGCGGAGAACCGTTGGATTCAGAAGGCACAGCACCGGTTGGAGTGGCGCCGTTTAGGGGAGACCTATGTCCAGCAGTGGACCTCGAAAGGCTGATGGATGGATGGACGGATAGATATCAATTATTTTACTTGAAAACTAACCGAACGTCACCTAATAGATTTAGTTTGTACTATACAGCATATCCAATACCGACGGAGCCAATGAAAAAAATATATGTTGAAAAGGGAACGACGCAAGATATCCAGTGTGATTTGCCAAATACATCTGTAGACATCATCACATGGTATAAGGTTAGATTTGTAACTTTTGCTAGTTTTTATTTTGTTTTCGGAGAGGAAACTTCAATAGGTGCCTGGAGAGACACAGTGGGTAATGTGGGTTTTCTACCCCACTAAAACCTCCTCGGTGGCCTCCCTCGGCGCTACGTAGAGGATCCTAGGATTTTCAACAGCACGCAACCGGAGTCCCGTTGCGACCTCTTACGACCTCTCAGTCGCCACTTACTAGCAGAACTAGGCACAGTATACACGAAGCGTTCGCGTGAAGTTCGTAAAACACCTCGTAAAATAAATAAGGACAAGTTCCATATAGCATAATTGTAATAAATTCATCGCTAAGACTGGACTCCTTTCCTTACATCAAGCCTTGAGACACCACATGGCACTGCTAGACTGGTGCGCATTTAAGCAGTTATTAAATTAGTCCTAAGAGTCCTGTGTCCAACCTCATGATCCAACCCACTGATTACAGACGTCCATAGACAGCAGTGGCTTTTTACTTCACGAAGATTAAATTCAAGATTGTTACATTGTTATTTATTGTTTCAATATTAATTAATTCACGTTTTTTATAAAGCAGTGAGAATTTAGAACATTATAACATTTTAGAAAGCAGCGTAATGGTATGATCTTGTTCCTCTCCTTTCGGGGTGCTCTGGGATTAAATCCTACTTCGGGTATTTTGGGGTATTTGCGTATTAGGATTTGATCACATGCTTTATGTGTGAAAGGGAGAAGGTGAAATCAACATGTGCCAATCAGTATTTAAGGCAGACTGATGGTCTATAGCCTAGTCCTTTGTATCTCCAGAGATACCTTTAAGTAGTAGTAATGACTATAATAAAGGTGATAATGTTTGGTTTCAGGATGGAACGAGATTAGATGCTTCTCAACCGAACTTTATAATAACAGATGCTTTGGAATATGATTCAGGGAAATACAGCTGCCGTGTCAGCGGTATGTTAGCTGCAAACTCGACTCACATGCAAATCGTCGTGGGTACAAAACCTAGTTTTGTAAATCCTCAGAGGAGCCCTGATGTATCGTTTGTATTTGGCAAGGAATTACGTCTTGATTGTGAAGCAAATGGGATACCAACACCCACGGTATATTTAAATTTAAAAATATTTCATTTGTCTCTCCGACCCCTAAATCAATAAATAGATCTGCCTAAATTATACAATGTTTATGCACCTGATAACAAGATTATTATAATATAAAGCACTTAAATTATGAGCTGATATTTTGAACTAAATATTCGTGAGCATTGGTCATGACCGTTTTTTTTTCAACGACTGAATTATGAGGAATTATATATGGAAGAATTGCAAGGCATCTTTGTTTCTGTCAAATGATTGTCTGTGAATAGTCGCGGATCCATTACTTAGTCATCACATTTAACTGTCGGTCGATAGGTACAACTAATCAAAACGAAATCGATGTGGGTTTTGATTTTTTAATTGAACCTCTATTAAGCTTTGGCAGATCGACGTACATTTCCATATACTATTAACTTACAACTAAACAATTGTTCGATTATAAATTTTATTTGGGCCAAGCCCTACTATACTGTTACATGGCAAAAAGAAAGAAGATGAATCTTTGTTAATGCGACTACTGTAAATGTATAGCAATAATTTTATTTTAGATAACGTGGTGGCACAATGATACAAAAGTGACTGGCAATAATATGGTCTACGAATTTACTATGAATGATGGTGATGTCGGAGTAAAGCACTGTGAAGTTACTAATGAATTTGGTACCGTTAATCGCACGTTTGCCATTAAAAAAACGGGTAAGTTTTTGTTTGCTTCCTAGTTTTATGGACTTACCTTTCACGTATATCTTCGAGATCTTGTTACAAAAGTTAACTGTATCTAGTCTTTTATTTTTTTAAGAATAAGCCGTTAACGATTATGTAAAGAATATTAGTTGATTTGCCCCTAAAATTTAATTGCATTGATCGGAGACCTACTTTTTATAAAATTTCGGAAACAATAGTTGTTAGGTAGAAAATTGTATTATCACCAACCCATTATTGTTCTACTGCTGGGCACGGGTCTTCTCCCAGAATGAGAGAGTTTTAGACGATATTTGCGCGCTATCCAAAAATGATGTGTGTAAATAATTGTTTTGTTATGTATCGGTATAGAGTAAAAATATACTAAATACACTCAAGTTATGATATGTGGGTAAAGTACAAATAGCAGTCATGATTACTGAATTTTAGGATCTTAAGGTAGATTTATAAAAATGAATTGCCTATTATAAAAATATATATACCAATATTCATTACGAATACATAACCTCATTATTTTAAGATGTCGGAAAATTGAATTGTGTAATTTTATCATAGGTTAATCAAACGTTCTTAACTCAGACCTATGTTTCAGAAGTGACAAACAATGCGTCTATGAATCAAACGGAGAAACAAATTCGCAGAAACACCCTTAACCATTTTTATCGTATCGCCCAATAAAAAAAAGGGACGAAATTAATATTTCAGCAATATTTTTAATACTCGAGACGCATTGAAAATACTTAATTAAGAAAATGACCATTTCGTATCAGAAAAGGTCAAATATAAGTGTTATGTCCTTTTAATAACTGCGCGCTCTCTACAAAAAAATCATGAACAAGAACACACTCGAACACAAAATGCATATTTCGCATACGGTCAATTTTATTCTTATCGTGCGATACGTGGTCAAAAAAATAGACTCCAAACATTACGGGGAATTATTAGATTAGAAGATTTTCAAAATTGATATAGTTGATAAATAAATTCCTTTATACTTAATACAATAACTACAAACACTCAAACGCTACCTTAATTCGAACCACTGCATCTCATGCTAAACTTGCATTATAAATCACTTACGTTTGTTTCAGGATGTACGATTGACTTTACGAAAGTAGATTTAAATAAGTATCATCCATTGGTAGTGTCAGGAAAGGGCAAATTGAATGAATTTGAAAATAAAGATGGTGTAATGATTATACCAGAAACTAAATATGTGTCTTTTTATTGTCCAAAAAAAGAAAATATGTTTTACTGTTTCAATAATAAATTTACTGACATACATGGAAATAATCATAAGTACGAAGATTTGAAATGTGATACAGAATTGATCCCCGAAACTAAACAAATGCTTGATGGTAGAGCGTGTTCAAATGACCCTAGAAGTATATTAATTGGGGTCGGATATAAGACACTAAGTGGCTTTTCGTATTTGTACGAAGTTTGTTATAGTCAATCTAAGAATCAACAGATTTTTATTAAGTATTATGTAAACCATTACGCTTCCGATATAGAAATCGATAACAAAAAAATATTCATAACGAGTCACACGTTCTATAGATATGATGAAATGTTTCAATGTAATAAAAGATGTTATTACTCTGGAAGGCAGCTAATAAATGCACGAGATTTACCACCGGGATTACAAAAAGCAACGTATTTCAACATTAACGTTATACCTCAGTGGAATTTATGCGGCAGTATCCATGTAAGTATTAACCTCTAAATCAAGTGACTTTCTGCAGTACTGCAAGAAACGTTGGTTCTAGTATTTTTTAATAACGCTATCAACGTGGCTAGCAATAATCCCGTGGACTTCACCATTTTGAAAATTGAAATTGAAATTGAAAGTGTGATTTAAATAAAAGTTGTGTCGTGCAATCTCTTGACGAATTGTAGAAAGTCGCCAGAACTAGAAGCTAGCATGCAGTGCACCTAATGGTAAGTGGCTAATGCAGACCGTGGACATCTGTAATCAACTCTAGATAAGATTAGAGTCTTCCCTGAAGTTGGACCCAGATGCGTTGGTACCCCAGAGTGCTAAGTTGAAACGCCTCGGATAAGAATTTGATAGGTGTGATAAGATGTCTCTTATCAAAAACTTAAAATTAGGAATAATCAGCGCTTAACAATGTTATTAGGCAGAAATATTTGTGGCGGAGCTATTGCTTGGGCTTGAAACATAAAAAGGTCACATTACCTTCATCTGCTAAATTTACCCAACAGACACGTATAAATAAGTACAGAAATAATGTATAAAATGTATTTCAGAATTGGGATGAAATAGAAAAAAAGATCAGAAATTTTGCCAAAACCATTAAATACAGTTTACAAGTTTATAGCGGAGGTCATGAAAATTACAAGGGATTCCTTAAAGACAAATGTAGCGAGCAGATAAAAATATCAAAATATTTATGGAAGGTAAGTTTTAATAATGATTACTTATATTATATAAGTTACCATTTATTTACAGTTGCAGTTAGTATATATTTTTTTTTAAATTAGTGACATTATATGAATACAAATATAAGTTTATGATCACTAAGAAGCGTGAATTAAAAAAAAATAGAAACCGACTTGTATGCCAAAAAAAAAAACAAAAAACGATTAAAATACATGTAGGTTTCTTACATACATATTACACAGTACATGGTACATAGTTTTGTAGTCGTTATACATCTGAAATAGGTGAATAGTTAAAGTGAAATGCTGAGATAATGTGCTCGGTGAATTTGAATTCGGTATGAATTTCGAATTCGGTTTTCAACACATTGAACAGAGGTTCTACCCAAAGTGAATCAGGGATGTGTTGTTACTCATGAGAACTAAGAGGCGACCGCCTCGTATTTAGATCAGTCGGCATCCACAGCTTCCATTGAAACGCATGAATTGTTTTACTTTGGCAGTGGTACCTTTCTAGTCAACAATACTGTTTCTACCACCTTAAACATTTGGTTGGGTGACCACAGTTGCATTGCGATCTCTTAAGACTAAGTTAAAATTCCTCGGATAAGTATTTCTCATTTATCACATCTTCAGACCAGAACACAACAGCGCTTAACAATGTTTTAATGGGCAGTCACCACAACTTGCCGTCTGGAATGCACTACTTTCAACAAAAAACATGAAGTGTATGGTAACATTTTACTGCACGAGTATTTATAATTGTTATCAATGATATTGATGAATAAAATGGAATTTACAGTAAAATTTAATTATTCAGGTAGTACAAATCAATGAGCAAAGGCAAAAGTTTGCGCTGGCAATCATCGTCTTAAATATGCCAAACTTGACAACGGCGGAAGCAAAGGCCCACGTATTTTGTAAAGACATTTGCGACCGCACCGATTGGATGGCGAGCACGGAATGGCGAAATGTGAAACGCGGGTATACGTTTTGCTGCAATGCTTGGGAACTCGCCAAAGAAATTGACCCACAATACCAACGGTTATTCAACAGGAAATTGTTACTGAATCATCGCGTAAAATAAACACAATTTATAACTTATGTATTATTTAAGATTTTTTTTAATTATTAACCAGAATCTCTTTACTTATGAGTCCGTTCACAAAACCATCACAAAATTTCAGCAAAATATATATGTATGTATTTTTAATCCAAATATATAGTATATACTGATGTTATAAGTGCGACAATAATACCGTCTGTATGCTACGTTGTCATGGTCGAACCGCTGGACCAATTGTGATGATTTTGTATGGAGATTGTTTGAAGCCTGGGTATGAACATAGGCTACATTTTATTTCAAAAGGTTTGTAGGATTAAGTCGTATCTTAAGCGTGAAAAATAAAAAATTTTGACCTTGGGGTAATTATGTATGCTTCCAATGTAATTTAAAACAAAATGAAAGTAAAGAATAAATTAAAAAAAAAAAAATGAAAAAAATTACTTAATTATACTTATTTAACGTCAGTCCTTTAATTTTTATATATTAATGATGGGTATAGATATTTGCTCTGTTGTAAATTTTGATATTTTTAACTTGGCGTATTACTCTTAGGCCGACATGCATGGTATTATAGTAATATTCTATGAAATGGCACATTAAAATGCGAAAATCCTTTTATCATTTTAAATTACAATTACAAATTCATAACTAGTATTATAAATATTATTTTACAGTAAGTGTTAATAAAAAATTAAAAAAAATAAAATCCTGAGTTGTGGGGTATACCCAGAATTATAGATCTATTCTTGTGTACATAATTATAGACAATAACTATATTATACAGGTGTAATGAGTTTCAGAATATAAAATAGTTTCTCTAAATAGTAGTTATTCGCATGTCTAGATTACTGATTAGGAGTATATTTTAGTATTCACTATGTTTTATCTTTCTGTCTATTTCTTTATGTATTTTCCTTTTTTTACGAATATAACTTTGTGTATTTCATAATTAAGTCATTAAGTATTACATAAATAAGATCTGAAGAAAGATCTAAATTATGTAAATAGACGTTACTTATGTGGTTTTATTAAAAATATATAAGATGGCCCATTTTACCCATGGACATCAACTGATGTTGCTAACTAGCAACATCATA
Organism: Cecropterus confusis; assembly: GCA_018251515.1. Taxonomy (NCBI): domain Eukaryota; kingdom Metazoa; phylum Arthropoda; class Insecta; order Lepidoptera; family Hesperiidae; genus Cecropterus; species Cecropterus confusis. Next base: position 8,025 of record DWTU01000006.1, on the reverse strand, counting down.
CATACACATAGCATACATACATGCACATCATACATAACTTGGGTTGTAGCTAAAGACCCTACCCATCATCCTTCCACCGAAACGCGAAACTGTCGCTGGAAACAGGTTTTTTTATTTATTAAGATGCTTTACTTATTTATTTAGAAGAAGCATTACTATAAACATTTATAGGTGTGGCAACAACAATATAAGTACTAGTTGACTAATAGTAATATTTACTATTAGTCAACTCAATAGCAAAATTTTTTCTACCAACATAAACCGTTCTTTGTTATTTTATTTCTTTCCCGCAAAGTGAACATACGAGAACAGACGGGCAAAAGTCCGAGAGAGATAACGTTAATTCGATGACTTAATAATAGATGGCGCTACTGCGAGGATCTTCGAGTGTCCTTGATAATAACGTGGTTTGAGTTTGCGTGTGGTTTACCCGCAACCTTGTTGCTACTGTCGCGCTACTATAAGCGGGCGATACGAGGAAATCGTCCTGTGCGCACTTTACAATGAAACGGGTGGTGGCGGACACAGTGGAAATAGTAACATTGTTCAATATAATGAAATAAAAAATCCGACTCCTTGAAAAGCTCATTTTGTTTATATGATATATTTAATTTCAATGATATTCATATGCATTACTATTTTTACGCATACTGCGTAAATATAGTAAAGTCAAAATATTCTAGTATACATATACATATTTAGAATGGCTTATTTACTAGCTTTCATTTGATACCCATATTGTCCTGATAATAAAAGAATTCCCTTACCCCATTGTCCCCTATTTTAAATTAAATAGTCTATGTCATTCTGCAAACTTTTCAGTTTGCAAAATGACGTAGGCAATATAACTTTTAAATTTTCATTTCGATTCTGATTAGTATGTTCATATATATATATATATATACATACAAGCCAACTAGACGAATGTCAAGGGTGACGCCACGCTCGGCAAGTACTGATGACAAAAAATAGCAATAATGTTTTTTTTTGTGAAATGTTGATTTATATAAATGAAATGTAAATTTTAATAAATTTCTGTGTTAATAATATATACTTAAACAATGCATTCTTTTACTTATTTTGGTTATCAACTAATGAGAACAAAAAAATAATCTTTGCTTATTTATTTGATCACAAAATGTGAAATGCGTTATTCGTTCATTTATACTGCGGCAATAGGTATTGCATTGCAAATTTTGAAATAAGCTTTAAGGCGCCACCCCTCAGTATACTATTAAATGATACAACTGAAACATATAAGAAGTACCAAAATCGATATTTAATATAATATAATCATTGTTACCAATAAAACAGAAGTGCAATACGTAACTATATTACTTCGCCAATGTATATTTCTTTGAAAGTTTAGCTGCGAACGGTATTAGGGCGAGAGCGGAGCATGAGGGTGGACCGGGAAAGGAGAGCGCATGTCGCCGGTTCGTTTAGTTTGCTTGGTCGAGTTATACGCTCGATAAACATTACCCTCTTTCTGAGGGTCATTTTTTTCGAGTTTCCTCATTTAATTATCCCATGCAACTTGCTACTTTATTGTAATATTATATGGATTTTACAGAAAAGTGCGGTCCGTTGATACTACTAGCTGTATAGCATTTCAAGGAGAAAATCAAAGGGGACAGAGGAGTCCGAACTATAACTGTGGGGAAATGACTACATTCTTAGTCATTAAAAGTTTACATTCTTAGTTATAAAATAACTCCAGCTTCATAATAATTATTTTAATTTCATATTATGGAAGTAGTAAAAAAGTATGCAGTGCACCTAGAGCGTAAGTGGCTACTTCCGTCCACGGGCACTAGTGGTCAACCCCAGATAAGCGAAAACTCTACATAAAGTCGACCACAAATACGATTCTACCCCTCAGGACTCAGTTGGAATACCTGTTATAAGTACGTCTCCCTAAATTTTGTATATAACATTTTCTTAAAGATGAAAACTATGCACTCGTTTGGGGTTACTTCCGCCTCACCTCACATAGTGAAATGTTTTTTAAAACTTTCACGTTTAAAAAGAGTTCTGTAGCAATGAAATTTCAATAAAAGATTGACTTAAAATCACATAACGTGACGTGACTTCGGTTATACCACTCATCTCGCATAATTCTGATGAGGTAGGAAATAACCTCATAAATACCTTAAGTAAGATTTGTATCCTACTTTCAACTGCTAATAATCCCAAGAAGGAACTATCCGTTCTTGGGATTATTAGCAGATGCCAATGGGTTGTCGTAAATATTTCGCATCAAAAACACTTCGTGCTCGTTTGCTGCTTTTGTTTTATAATAATCTAAATACCTGGCAGCGAGTGGCCAAGTTCTCTGGCAACAAAGCAACGCATGTATTATTTACAGGAACCATTTGGAACCACTTTTGACCCCTTAATAGCCTATTCTTTTAACACAGTTCTTAAATCGTGGGTATTCGCTAGCCTTGTAAATATTTAAATAAAGTAGTCCAAAAAACGTACCACTGTCACTTGAATATGTAATACCAATAAGAGGTATTAATACAAGAAAGATTAGATATTTCTGCGACGTATGTCCCATGTTGGTTTTGATGACAAAATATAGACAACATGTAGTCTAAAGTAAGCACGTCCCAACCATCGTGTAGGATGTCTGAAACAAACAGCATTATGTAAAGATATAATATGAAAAGAAAACTAAATAACAATAAAACGTAAAATAAAAAAATAGGAAACATTTAAGGAAGGGCTCTTTTTTCATATCCCGCCAGAATTTCGTAAACGAATCATTAAAAAATAAAGCTAGTAAATATATACACTTATTTTATAATGAATAATATGTGAAAAGCTATTTTTAAGGCCTACGTTGTTTTTCTCATGTGGCTTTTTGGATTCAATCAATCGAAAGTTACGTGTAAAGCATAGGTACCTACAGAAAAAATAAAGAATTAAATAAGCAGAGTTCAGAATTAAAATTATTTGGATAAGTTACTTTTTATCTCAAAGAATATTGCAAAAAATAAAGTTTACTGTGTATTTGAAACAAATCTATCTTATGTGACTTTTTGGATTAATTCAATTGAAAGTTATGTGTAAAGCATAGGTACCTACAGAACAAATAAAGAATTAAATAAGCAAAGTTCAGAATTAAAATTCTTTGTATAAGTTACTTATTATCTCAAAGAATATTGTAAAAAGTAAAGTTGTATTTAAAACAATTTAACAAAGACAGATAAACATAAATATGATAATATTCTTTGTTAACAACGTCGCCAACATTTGCCCTGACGCTCTGTGCCGGATCTCAAGAAGCTTTAACGTTCCATTTGCGGCCCAACAACGTTAGTCAGCGCTGGCGTTAGTGCCAGCCACGTCCCGACAAGGAGAAGCCCCTTTCAGTTATGTCCCCCATGAGATGAGTCTACAGGACATGCACATTAAATCTCGAGCTCTGAAAATCGAAATTGCATTTTTTTCGAATTCGCCTCCGCTGGCTTATGGGACGTGGTTTGTAGTGAAAGACGACTTCTGGCGTCCTATGCGCCTGCAACGTAGAATACAGAAAGACACATCGACCTCCCTGGCCCTTCTCTGCCGCCCCCTTTGTGAGCATCATTACTTTGCCGAAGGATTGCTCCGCCCGCCACCTAATACTGCCGATCAGTCAGTGAACCATGCTCGGGAGCGAGTCGGCCCAATATAGAGCTAAGCGTTTCGCGCACCACGCACAGCATACTTCCAAAATATGCTGGGCGGGCTTTAGTGTAGGTCAAGAACAACGCCCAGCAATGCCAACGACCGATAATGACCCTCTCACGTTATTCGTGTACTAACTACTTACAATTGTGCGAAACCTGATGCCTTAATCTCAATGTCGTAACATGACACCTACTTAATAATGATGTGTTATTAATTCAATTACGTATATTTGGCATTCTGTTCGCTAACAAATGAAATGAAAGAATTAAATTGATGATTGAAAGAATTTACATCAAATATTTTGTAAGCAGGTTTCAATTATAAAATATATTGGATCATATAAATAAATAAATAAATTACATAAGTCATATGCACCTTCGTCGGATATAAATTGTAATGTAGTCAACATCGATATGCTTTGTGCTTTAATTTAACTAAAAAGTCCGTCGAAATCGTTTGAATAAGGCATACCTACGTTAATTTCCGAATTAAACATAATGTACAACTATACACTACTTAGTAAGTACTTCAAATATAAATGTCAGCCACGCCAAGAGTGGCAAATCAACTGTAATTGAATAAAAGCCGTCAACTGATTAATTTTCATTTTTTTATTCTTCTAACAAAATGTAAAATGATAAAGGCAACTGCAGCCTATGTAAATGTTTAATCAACCCCAGATAGGACTATAATTCCCACACAAGGATAGCCGCACATACGTTCCTATTACGAAGGACTAGATAGAAACGTATAAGTATCTCTTCTTTGATACGTCGTTCAAATAAGAACACAAGAACACGACCCACACGCTTTTATTAGGCTGAAACAGGTGTAGTGATAAGCTGAAAAGCAGTGTTAGCCGAATGGTTGAAACTTGACCTCTCAATCGAGGGTCCGAGGTTCAAATCCCAGGCACGCACCATTGATTTTTTGTAAATTATGTGGGTATTAGAAGTTAATTATCACTGACTATGGCCTGAAACTCTATTAATCTGAGAGAAGACCCGTGCCCAACAGTGGGACAATAATTGATTGACAGACAGATGTGTAGTGAAGGTGCCTCCAGAGTCAGCCTTCGAAGGTCATCTTTATACGCGTGTTGTTGTGGTTCATTATTTTAAAAAGTAGTATACTATACTACTATACTATACTATACTAGAAGACTTTCTTAGTAAAACCTCACATTTTGTCTGGTCTTTTTGCTGATGGCGTATGTGCTTTGTACTGAGCCGACACCGCAATTAAATAAATTTATGATGGCTATAAAACATTTTAGTCGCAACAGTAATTGGATCGAAAGCTCATCTTTAATTAATATATGCAAACTGTCATCTTCGTCGTTTTGTAAACTATCAAGATTAGCTTACTGATCCTAATTTTGTTGTTATTCGTAGTGTAACTACACTTGTACAAGAGGAACTCAACACTTTGGCTTAAATCACTAAATTATAATGACATTTAAAATCTCCTGAAACGTTATACTTTAATATAAGATAAACATAATATTATAATTATAAGTTGTTACAAATACACACACATACAACACACACATAAAACACACACACACTCACACACACATTCACTTTGTTTTTATTCATGTTATATTTTGCCGAATGTTTTAATGTAAGCTACCTCTGTATTAAATGAGTATTTATAAGGTATGGAAGAGCGGTACATCCTGACACAGGTATGAATTACTTATCAGGATGTCCCAAACACAGATAATTGTATCTTAACTCATTTATGAAATAAATCATTTTTCATTTTCATTTTTCATTGTACATTTTTTAAATCTTTAATTAATTAATTTAATTTGACGACCCACGTGGAGGAGCGGACACCATACCTCTACACGCAGTGGGTCCCGGGTTCGATCCCCGACCAGACAGACCTCTGAATGATGAGTTTGGATTTCTGTTCTGCTTCTGGGTGTTTGTGTATTCGTCTTTGTGTGTCCATCATACCCACGACACAGGAGAAAATCCTATGAGTGTAGAAAGCGTTTATGTTTATGTTGTCGTCAACACATTACTGTCCCACTGCTGGGTATAGGTCTCCTTTCAGATTAAGATGTGTTTAGACCATAGTCCATCACGCTGGCCAAGAGTTAGTAGACTTCACTCATCCTTAAAAACTTTACCTATTAAAAAAGTGATAATCAATTTCCAAAACACAAATAATTTTGAAATATTGAAGTCGTTCAGATTCGTGGGATTCGAACTTTGAACCCCGATTGAAAAAGTGACTTTTTAACGACCAGGCTATCACTGCTTAGTTGAACATACTCATTTGTAAGCTACAGTTTCATAAATCTCTAGAAGGATCTTAGCAACAACAAGGTGTTTAACATGCAAAAAGACAAACATATTAAGTGTATATGTAACAAAGGCGAGGCCTTGCTTCGTCAGTTATTCAGCACTTGTGCAAACTGAGTGACGTCACTGCTTAGTATGCCCGCAGAGTAATGGGATCACGATCTAGGAGAGGTGGTGTTAGTGTTAGCGAGGAGATTCGTGAATTTTTGTCGCTTCCGCTTGTAATTACCTCCCGGATTTCATATGTGCATTATATTACGGAAGTTGCAATCGAGCTTGCAGTTCAATTCGCAAGTCTGCCGCTCATGTCTTTATAATCAACCGCAAATAAGATTAGAGATTTACCAGAGGTCGCATATAGATGCGTTGCTAAACTTGCAAACTAAGTTGGAATGTATCGTTTAAATGTGTGTCCCTTAAATCGTTTAAAACAAAATACAGTAGCAATTAACACTGATGTCATAAGATAGAAAAGAAAGTGGCGGTAGCATCCTGGAGTCGAAAAAGCGTTCTACTGTCCCTGTCTAAGCTAATTTTAATTTGGCATTTCTCAAACTACATAGAGTGATACTAGTTACATTATACGTGGACTATATATTTGTGCGTCAAGAAATTATGTATATGGGCTGACAGGAGAACGCGACTGCCGTATATGTATCCGCTAACACTGAGACCACACCTATACATCATATCGAGCAAGCCTTCTTAGCACAGATTAAAAGTGCTAAGTGGACGTCGGATGGATGCTCAGAGATGAATAGTGGTACAGCCTTGACAGCTTCCGTTTGAGACTCGCTAATATGATCGATTGTTGAGGTGTCTGTATATTGATAGTATTATTTATTAGCTTAACTAAATTAGATGTTGTTATTGTTGGCGCGAGTATTCACTTAGAATGAGAGTTTCAGGCCATAGTATACCGCACTGGCCAAGCGCGAATTGGTAGACTTTACACACCTTTGAGAAGTTTTTTGAACTCCGGTACACACCAGAGTTTAAAAAACTTCTCAAGGTTTCCTGATGATATTTTTCTTCACCGTAAGACAGAGATAGTTTCTATAACATAAATCATTTATGAAAAATCCGTGGTGAGTGGCTGGGATTCGAACCCTCAATTGAGGAGGAAGTTTCAATTAGACTATCAATGCTTATCAAAGTAGATGTTACAATTACCTATAAATATTTCACATAAAGTTGTAAAAAATAGCAACGATTGTTTACGAGTGTAAACATGCATACATACATGCGCGTATATATGCATAAGCTACTATAGTGGCCGATCAGTTTCATAACAGGCAGTGGTAATCATTACTTAATCGCTGGAGCCCCACTACCGTTATGATAATAGAAAATAGACGTTTTCTCCATTCCTTAGTTCACAGATGCCATATTTGAAAATTATTAGGCTACATAATATTAACCTGAAACTGACGATTTTAATGATACTTCATGAATATGTTAAAATCCCTCAAACCCTTGCGGTATAGAACGTGTAAAAATGGGCATACATACAAGCGCTTCAAATCAATACCCTCTTTCAGGTGCAGTCAGAAAAAAAATAACAAAGTATAACAAAAAAAATAATAAAGTAAAGCAAACAAAACCGGAGTTTTAACTAGTACATGGTACTATTTGTTTCCAGCCATCACTTGTTCGGATTACAATGTCCAATTAAAGCCAATGAAATACAATGATGTTTCGTGATTACAGGTTTACTGATAATAATTGGCTGATCAAATTATCAAAAGTAATGATAAGTTTTCTCACAGTAATGAGCAAAATGTTATGATAATGGCAATAAACATGCAAGCATCAGCATGAGATCAGAAGTACCTTAATCGATGATATCGTTGCTACTTAGGAAAACTAAATGCATCTTGAAGTTTTTTTGTAATATAAGGTATTTTTGTAAGGATTAGCAAACGAGCAGTCTACCTGGTGGTAACTAAGTTTTGAAGGTGGTAGAACTCGTTGTGGTTCGCCTCCGGAAGCACCACCACGAAACTTATTTCTGCCTAATAACAGCAGT
>DWTU01000005.1:0-40833 GCA_018251515.1 Cecropterus confusis | reverse complement strand
CATTTACTATTAAAAACGGTAAAATCTCATGCTTGTTGTATGGAAGCCACTCTTAAATATTTATTTTATTTTGTTTTTAGTATTTTTTGTTATAGTGGCAACAGAAATACATCATCTGATAAAATTTCAACTGTCTAGCTAGCACGATTCATGAGATATAACCTGTAGACAGACAGACGGACAGAGTGACAGTGTGACTTAGTAATAGGGTTCCCTTTTTTACCCTTTGATTACGGAACCCTAAAAAGAAAGAGGCAGCAATTTTTCAAGCAACGCCTATAAATGGTTTACCTTTTCACGTGCATAAGTTTAATTCAAGCGTTAGCGTGAAGCGTGTTTCGAAGCACGGTTCATTTGACGGCTAAGCACTAACTCCCCGGCCGTGGCTTTAAACAGAACACTGGTCCTAATGTGGTGATTACTGTAGAGGCGGTGGCCGCGGCGCGTGCGCGCGATCTTATCAGCCAACGACTTTATTAGCGGGTTGCCGGTAATGAGAGGTTAAGTATTCTTCATCAGCAGGTGAACGAGGAAACGACCTCGTGACTTCAAGTTCAAACCCAACAAGCTTCTAAGCGAATTTGTTCAGAAATGGTCTCATTCAAATAGATTTTTAAGTGTCACGTCTTTAGAATCGCAGTGATTTGAACGAAAACGCGTTACGAGAGCAGTTGTCGGCGTTACAACAAGATGGCGCTGTACCGCTATCTGAATCACGGTAACGATTTTCATTCGTAGATTGTATACGAACTCAAGTTTGGTATACGCGAAATAATAATAATTATTAAGTTTCATTTCAGTCTGTCGTGTGCAAATAGCACATCTATGTTTCTTTTGATCTGGAATGTATGTACGTAGTGTCATAACATTTGGCGCAGACGCCCGCAAGCTTTTTTTTGATTTTCTCCCTCCCAATGAAAAAATGTGGAGTTAAAAGTTCATCGTGACTATCTAAGAGTCGGTGATAGTCGTGACGGCTTTATCATGGATCTCAATCGTATGAACCGTTATTGATTGAAGATCATCGGATTTTTCCTAGTTGAAGTCGGGTTTTTTAAAGGGTGAAGAAGGGTTTTTTAAATTTCAAATACATGTATGTAGGTGTATTTTTATTATTGCTTCGACTTCTATTTCGGCTCTTAGGTGGTGGAGTTTATTAGTAAGCATGTACATGTAAGTAAACTAGTAACATCGTTAAGAACATTAACAAAAACCCGACCGCTTAAAACAATTTTTTTGGCCATAATGCCATATATTTAATTTAAATGCTTATGTGAGTTTTTGTCAAAATTGTCAAGTAAAAGTATTATTATAAAATATATACATATACATATACATATAGATTGGTCTATTAACTAGCCGTAATAGTAAAGTAATCGCCTTTCCTCCCTCCTTTTTTCTCTCTATTTTCAGGCGCCATTCAAAAATTACATCGCCTGTGTCACTGTCCAAACTGAGACAATTCTAATGATATGTCATACGTCACAATCTGTCAAGCCGTTTGGGCGGTAGCGCGTGCCAAAGAAATGGACATACAGACAAACAAACATACGCTCGAAAAATATTACCCTCCTTCTTACGCAGTCGGATAACTAGATAAGAATTCATCACACTCCGCACACTTCACAGGAAATAAAAATTACTTTAAGTCTATTTCAAACCATAACATTACCAATAACTTATCATTATCATGATCACGATAAGTTAATGATAATGTTCTTATCATGATCATGATCTTATGATCATCAACCTACAAACTGTTCAGTCCATTATTAAATACGTTAAACCTTGTATGTATTTTTATTTCATTAGGTAAAAATTAATGAGTGCCGTCTATAGGTAAGATGCCTATTATGTTACTGTAAAAATGTGAAAGTTCCTATTAGAATGACTCTGACTTTTTATTTATTGAAACAATTCCACATCCTTTTATTTATTTTTCCGTTCAAAATTGTCTAATTGCTGCTAAAAGTCGGTATTAAAAGTTGAAATAATTGTTAAAATAAACGTTATGTACGTTAACATATCACATTATGTCAATAGCCAATTAGTCTATGGCCGGGGAAATAAAAACTTTGAAAGTTCGCCCGGAACTTAATGTCACGCACAGAGCTTAATAAGTCGTAATGCAGCTTTTTATTCTCGCAGGAAAATGTACTGCTTCACTTGCTTTACCGACGAATAATTTACTCCATTTGCACGAAAAATAATAATGTTTTGCCGTTCGGAGGTAATATTGTCAGGTTATAAAAGTTTAACGGTTCCCCGGTACAACATAATTCTTCTTTAACAACAATTCAGGCGTTCGTCGAGACAACATAGGTGCTGCATCTCGATGGTGAACCGTTTAGAACTGAAATATTAATGTTATTTTATTCAAATTAGCGTAGCAATTACAATAGCGACGACATGATGAGCGACGGCGAACGACTTACAAGTAAAGAACGTATCGTACACTTACCATACATAAACATGATGCAATAAAGATGAAGTGCTAGTGCGTCTAGCGATAAATATAGTCAATGTATGCGAAGTGGACGGGAGGCTGGCGGCTAATGGTGAGATGAGCGGGAACAATGGGCATGTCGCCGCTCGTTAGCTTCATTTGCGCTAGGCGAGGAGTGCGGGCTGGGGGGAGTTCAGTGCCTAGGAGGCCGGAGGAGGAGGCGTGGCCGCGTCGCGATTGGCCGCCGCATGCAAATCCTCCGCGCCGCCTGCGCGCGCGCAATCACGGCTGCCATCGCTACCGACCATTGTTTCCCGGCAAAAACGCCAACTCGCCCGGGCTCGTTTGTCGGGAACACGTCCAGCAAAAACGGCGGAATGCGCATAACAAGAAACGGCAAAAACTCGAAAGCGACGGCGGCTTTTTACCGCCGATTTATGTCCCTCCCGGCGCACGCGCACCGCCGCTTATCCTAACATCGCCGTCCTCTCGCTCCTACGTTTTTTCCGCGCAAAAACTCAGGCGACGGTCGCCGACCCGGTCGCTCGAATTGCGCCGCATTAACTCCACATAAAACGACATCTTCGATCGATTCCCACCGATATTATTGCGACGCAACTCTGCAGCATTGTAATGTTACATCAAAACTGACAAACAGGTCGATGCGGGAGGAAATAAAGCGGCGCTCATATCGCGACGCACGTATGACGAGCCGGCCCGGAGCGGGCCGCGCCGGGCCGCTCGTGTAATTCGCACGTGACGTGCAAGAAAATAAACTCATATTGCATGCGATTACAATCGTACAAAGTAATCGATCGTTCAGTTCCCGACATTAATATTCTAAGCGCTAGGCAATTTGACAACTCGTATTACACTTATTACTTTATTACGACTTCTATACTGATCAGTGCCTGGATACTGGTTGCAGTTACGATTACGTGGTACTCGTAAGATAGCAACCGAGCGGGGTCTCGTGCGCGCCGCCAATAAATCTCGGTGTTGGCGAGCGCGCCTAGCACGCCAATTAACGGATGCAAAATGATATTTTAGAAGTGTAGTAAAACTTAAAGTTAAAAGCGGAATTAGCATTCATTAGCAGTAATTCTAGAGCGCTGGAGCGGCGGCCGGTCGATTGGCGACGAGCCCATTACTTTGAAATCGCATTTACATTGAATGCGCCGACGGACTGTCGGGATGCAGCTCTCAATTAAAATACGGCAATAAATTAACAGATATAAACTCCTCCGCAATGGACGTGTGCTGTGATTAAAATACTCGTGACGACACACAAACATGAATACAAACAGATACTTCAACAATACATACGTATACGAATACAACAGGCACGCACACTCGCTTACGTCCACAAAAATAATGATTGTTTTGATCGGACATCTAATGTATACCTGAGGAGATTTAAGATGATAAGGAGTTATGGCGAAGGTCGCGCGAGGAACACTAATCACGCATTAAACTCAAGGAGAGAGCTGAATATTAACCTGGACATGAGCGTGGGAAATAACAGGGGAATAAATAATTCATTATCTGAATCAGCCATCTAAGTAAATCACGTATTGCGATGAAGTGTATGAATCATTTCGTTTTCAAAATGATGACCAACGAGATAAGAATTTGTATCGGTGTGGTGATCGCCTGTGTATGCAAATAAATAATAGTGAAGTATATTTTACTCATTGCAAGTGATTTTTCTGCTTACCGTCTGTTGTCTAAACAAAAGCTCTATTTCAAAACCACACATAATATGCATATCTAGGTAATTGGTAATCATACTAGTACAATGTAAATAAGTAACCATACTAGTTTTGCTATAATTGTCAGCCACAAGGGTCGATTTAAATTTCTTTTACATGGAATCAAACGTTTGACCTTTGTGTGGATTCATGCCGTTCAACTAATTGTAAGTGATTACTGCCATCCTTGAACAGCTGACTTCAACCCCAGATAACATTAGAATCCTACCTGACATTGGCTACGTATATGTTGCTATTTATGAGGAATAATTAAGGAACCAGAACTTAGTAGCGATTGATCGTTCTTATCAGTCAGAAATAGGGTTAATTAATGGTTCCTCCGGAGTTGAACCAGGACACCTTCTACAACCCTCTTAATGTAAAAAGCCACAGAAAGCAGACAATATATTAGTCGTACAATAGTAATCATCTTTGACGCAATATCAATCACAGCGTGTACAACAATATCAACTCCTCTCAAGTTATATCACAAACTTTAGCACAAAGCTCGATAACCACGTTCCCGTAAATATAAAAATATAAAGGGAGGAAGGGAATATTTTTATAGCTGTTAGGAATATTAAGACGTTAGTATAAAGGAAGAGCATAGCAATAGAAACGTCTCCGGAGGCGGCGGGCAGAGGACTACTAAGCAAATTGGCTGACATTCGCACGTCCGGCCGGGCGCCGCGCCAGCTCTGCCCACTGCATAGTTATTAAACTTTCAACCCTACACAATAGACAAGTAGTAGTAACTCAAGGGTTTTGGCTATAGACATAATAGCAAATAGGATCCAATGCTTACAAGAAAAGCATTGGTTTATAAATATTGCTAAAGTATGTATAGTCAAAACGTCTCATTTGGTATATCCCCGTATAAACTGTATATCTGTATAAACCCCGTAGGTAACAATATTCTTTACTAGATTGATTACATTATTTTTCATCACCTTTTCATACTGATTAGGTATACGTACTATTTATTGTTTTGAGCTTAAATTTAATATATCTACTGTTTGTAAGTAGTATCGCGTAGCACACACCAATAAAAGTAGATAAAGATGACCAGGTATCTTTGCTGCCATCGACATTAATAACTTACTTAAATTAAATCAACCAGTACTACATAAGTCAGCCTTTCTTACCTCTAACTCGCAACATACAATGGCCGCGAAAGTGCCGCTACAGTCCAACCAAAAACCTTAAAATGTCGAACTAAAGAGGTACATCTTGTTAATTTGCAACTACTTTTACATTAAACATGATCTCCCCATGTCTATGCAGGCAAAGGTATTGTGCACGGGACATGACAGGGGCGCGGGGGGAGGGTGGTTGCTGGCGCCGCGCCACCAGACAACTGCCCGACACTTGCACTGCCATTATTTCCTGCACATCACTTGCTCAGATATTTTATTGCAGCAAGCAACAAACTGCTTGGATACAGTAACTAAAACTTACAATTTTGCGGTCTCAGATATAAAGGGTGTGTTACGGATCAATAGGCATACTGCACACTGTATACTTGGATGCCGACGGATATAATAAGATTTACAGGATAACCTTCGTGGTAAAATATATAGCTTTGTTCAGTGATGACACTACACACTAATCAGCTATATAGTTATAGACGCTTAGATGTGTACCATAGATACCAAACGAAGCTGCAGTCCATCTGATGGTAAGTAGCCATTGGCATCCATGGCCGTTATGAAATCAAGCATATATAAGATTACAGTCATATCTAATACATGATGCTAACCCTGGATTTTGAAACCTGGAATTGGATTGCCTCGGTATAAGTATAGTCTTAATTACCACAGCTTTCAAACCAGAATAAAGCTGCGCTTAACGCTGCTGTTCCAACCCAAGGGGTACGATAAGTTTCAACCGTCATTCGCTTGGCGATGTATGTAACCGATCCTACAAGGACTCGAGATTTCGTTGTAAATATTAGCGACATTAGCTGAAATTCGCTTGCTTGCTAACGCCTGCAGCAACAAGCGAATTTTTTGTGGCCCTCGTGCAGGGAAGAATATGTGGGGCGATGGACCCTCCGAAGTCAAACTTCACAGGTTTCTACTTACTTCATAATAATAGCTAATTAATTAATGCACCATACTTCTCAAGTCTTGCAAGGATGTGTTTAAATCCTACAATCGTTATATCTACCGGCAGCCATTGCAACTTGAACCTTTGTCCGTGGCATAGCCTATTTATCTGAATTGTCAGCCCTAGATGATGATGATGATAAATAAGATGTCGTCATTAGGCCATTACAGTAGGTTTACAGACGCATGATGCGTGATGCATGGCGCTTGGTGTTAGCGTCGCATAAGGGAGGCTGCTTGGTAATGCCTAATCTAACCAGTTTGCGGTTCCGAAGAAACACCGCCAGATTAAACTATAACTTGATGAAGCTAATTAAACCGCACGGCACGTAATTAGCCCGTAATCTCAGCGAGCCTTAGGCCTCTCGCACATTCATACCTGACTAATGTAATTTTGTTATTAACATTACGTATATTATAGACACTTAGGTATTCAAAAACTTCGTTTAATTTAAATAAATTATTAATAACAAAAACCCGGGTCTGATACTAATACCACATACAATATTCAAATCTCGAATTAGCGTTTTACTATCCGTAGGTGCAATATTTAAATTATATAGCGTATGTCAATACGACAATTCAGATGAATCCAACGACACGTAAAATTTTAAATTCCGACAAGTACTGTAACTTACACACAAAAGAGATAGGTGACATTGAGTAACTTTTACCTTATACTACTATAGAAGCAACCATACTAAATGACAATATAACTATTTTATATAAAAATATAAAAGGAGCTTGCAGTATCTACATCTGATGGTCACTACTGCCCGTTAGGTCCATTAGGCTCTAATAACCCTAGATAGATTTGATGACAGATCGACAAGCTTAACCATGATATAGCATCGATGAAAACTGCTGTAATCAGACATCATTTAGAGGTATATACACTACATCACATTATGTATCACACAAAAAAATCACAACACTTGTTACATAAAAAAAACCTTTCTTATAAACTTATCAACAGTTAGGGCCATCAAAACAAATCATCCGTAACATGTGCACGGGCCCTAAACAGCTTGGACCATCGTCCCTGCATCCTACCATCCTCATTACGGGACTCATTCGCATTAGATCCGTTCCGAGTACCATTCGTATTCAATTATGCGCTGCGACAAAAACTAGTCGCGCATTTGAATGAGCGCGTCTTGTTACCCGCGCGTTGTCGCTCCTCGCCCAATTTACAAATAAACGCGGGGAACGTCCGGCCGCGCAAAAACTGACCGCACTCCTCCCCGTGCATATGAATGGGTCGCTTTTTGCGCCGCTCCGACGCTAATATGCCGCTTGAATCACTGCAAGTTTGTGGCGAGGAGAATGTCGCTAATGTGCTGCTTGTGTGCCGCATACGGGTTTTGTCTCTGGTCAGGCAAATTCTTTATTTTTTTTATTTTGTTTTCCAGTTTTTGTTTGTAGGTTCATAGCAGTCATATCACCAGTTATTATTGTTTTAAATATACAAATAGTTAAAAAATAATTGCTATGTATTTTTTATTTTATATAAAAAAAATATATAAAAAAACACTTCGTTCTGCCTGTGTAAGTGCCTAAGTATCAACTGGGAAGTAACGCCTAGAGGAAATAATACATTTTGGACAAATCTATTGTATTAATCAATTCGGATTTACCTATTAATAACTCATATCCTATACAGTTTATACTACCTCTGAAAATGTATTACACATCTTTTTCCATCTTATCCATCCATCCATGACCCCTTTGAGGCCTATTTCTAAACAAACTCGTATGTCATATCACCGCGCGTGACACGCCAATGGGTGATTGCATTGGATTTGATGTTACAAAGACAGACACTATTGTACATCTCCTGTTTTTCTATTCCATAGTCACCTCCTACGACATCACAGGAGGAGAAAGAGCAGAGGAGTAGTAAAAACCGACACCAAAGCACTTTTTGCGTCAATACCGAATCCTTAAGTCCACACATTTCTTCAGTGAGAATCTTCTAATAGTCTCTCATTGATTGGAAGCAGCATCTTATCGCCCTGGAGCAGCGGCCGGCTGATTATGTAACGAGCGCGGATTCGCCGGCGATGTTTTTGCGCGCGCGCCGCAGGACCGCTGCAGATTATCTCGCGGCCGCCGCCCGCATGCCGCCGCGTCGCTATTGCAATATCGCAATATTATGAACAGACAGACTCACGGACGGAAGAACTCAAAACGTTTACCTTGAAGAAATCGGGAGGATTGGGGAACAGGTCTCAGTTTTCCACTTGCACCATGTCTAATATGCCACCATGTCTATTACTAGTACAAGATTAATAGGTTGTATCGCTTGTAACTAAAAAAATAATACTAAATTATTTCGTCCTGATCATGATCATGATTACCAATACAAAACAGGGACTGCCGCAGCTGGTATTTTAATTACTAAAAATTAAGATTAATTAATAAAAAAATGTGTATTTTATTTTTAATAAAACGAAATCTTTCGAAACAAGTGATAATGCTATAAGAAATAGAATAAATAGGTACGTTATAGATTTACAAGTGGTACATGTGTAATGCCCCCCATTAGTCAGTCTCCATTGTCAGAACCCTCGCTTGAAGAATTCCGGAGGCACCACTGCCACACCGGTTTCTGCCTAATAACGCAGCGTTAAACGATGTTGGGTTGGTTTGAAAGCTGTGGCAAGGAAGACATGCTGAGTAACACATTTATTCGAGGAATTCCGACCATCATAAAAATATACCTACTACCCCGTGATTTTGGGTGACCACTGCTGATATACATATAGCTGACCTCAGAGAGTACAAGAAACCACCCTGCGATCGACCAGATATGCGCTAGTGTCCGATGATAGGATAGATGCCTATTATGTGTATGTACCTGTATTACCGTCAGACGAAGACATAGAAATTCTATAGCGTTGTTATTTTAATGTTTAAGAGAAACATTCAATTTATATTGATAAAGTATAAAATAATTAAATGAATACTTCACATTTACAAATAGCAGCCATTTCTTTACCATCAAATAATCGCGCTGTACCTATATAAAAGTATTAGCAGTAATAGCGTAATAGTTCAATAATTTCAACCTTTCAATCGATCGAACCCAAGCAAGCACCAATGACTTTTCTAAGAATTATGTACGTATTAGAAATTAATTATCACTGCTTTACGGCGAAGGAAAACATCATTAGGTAAGACCTACACACTTGAGAGTACTCTAAAATAAAGTTTTTAGAGGTGTCTGAAGTCTTTCAATTTGCACTTGGCAAGCACGGTGGGCTATGACCTCAAAACCCTCTCATTTTAGAGACCCGTGCCCGGCAGTGGGACGGTCAATCAAAGCAATTAAAACTGATGTATTTTATTATTGTTTAACTGTCATGGAAATGAGTCAATGGTCTGACTCTTCTGATAGCATTTGAGTGATCAGATATACATACCCCGATACAGTAGTGCAGACTAGGGTTGTAACGGAACTCCGGATCCGTTTCTGCGGAACTTTCGCAAAAAATCGAACCTCCGCCTCCGCAAAATTTTTGTGGAGTTATGACGGAGGCTTATTTACGTTGATCAACACGTACAACGCACAATGAGGGACGCTAGGTGGTTAAGTAGATGAACTCTTTATTGTGATACAGATAAAACATTAAATACCTATAAAGTTTTTTCTTCCATATTTCGCACTTACTTATCGGCGCAATTAAGTTCAGTGCTAAGTGAACAATTATTTAGTGTCAGCCGGCATGAAAGGTGACAAATCCGCAAAGCTGTTGTTCGTGAATATATTTTTCCTCTTCTTAATATTGATTATTAGTAAATATTTGTCTTTTTATAAGAACTCTACTATGTAAAGTTCACCTCTGCCTCCGCCTCCGTTAACCTCCGCATCCGCGGAGGTGAACCTCTTTACTTCCGCATCCGCGTCATAAGATTGCCTCCGCTACAACCCTAGTTTAGACACTGTTTAATATATGCTTCAATTTATATATTAATATTATAATGCTGAAGAGTTTTTTGTTTGGTGGAGCGCGCTAATATCAATAACTACTGCTTCGTATTGAATAATTATTTTCGTGTTGAATAGTCCCTTTATTGAGGAGGGCTATATAACATCACGCTATATTTGTTTGTTTGTTTTTGTCTTATGTAGTAGCGTGTAAAACCACTAGGCACAGCTAGTACATAATTTAAAACCCAAACAGGGGTAATGTGATCGGAAGCTCATTAAGTAATATATTAGCGCAAAAACGTAGCAATATCGTAAAGTACACAGGCGGTGCATGTTCAGCATTAAGTCAGTGGTGAAGGAACGGGCCGATAGCATCTGCGGAGCGACGGCGATGGTATCGCACCCCCGCGACCACACACTGACCACCGCATCCGACATGTTTACACCCGCACTCGTGCTCATCTCACGTTTATTAACTACTTAGTATAATGTACTCGTATCTTACTTTATCCTTAGATTTTATTCTTATCTTAGAATAAAATTAAATTAAAATAAATATTACTATACTATAAGCTTTTATATGTGACCTTCGATTCGGATGTATCTTATTATTGTTAAGATTTTTTAGACCATTACGCATGTAAGTTATAGAGATATGTTTTGAGTAGTTTTAAGTATGGTAAAACCGTTTCTGGGTCCGGAGACTCATAAACATTGTTAAGGACTGCTATTTCGCAATCTGAAAAATGTAGTAAGGGACACAAACTTACCTGAGGCTTTCAACTTAGTTCTCACCCCGATTTGCTACCCCAGCAATGCATATGTGACCAACCTCACATAAGATTAATCTTGTCTTGATTACGGATGTGGAAGGCCGGCAGTGGCCACTTTCCATAAGGTGGAATGCATGTTTGTTTGCTACTTTCCATTTTTTTTATAAATAACCACTTCAAGTAGTAAAGCATGATAGATATTTAAAGTAATCTAATCAGCATCCTTGTAGCGTGTGAATTATGTATAGCCTCTACAGATAGTTTTAACGTAAGAATTTACTAAGGCATTCAGGTTTACTAAATTCAACCAACAAATTAAGTCAAATCGTTCATTGCGTGAAGTTAATTTTATAACTTTTTACGTGGTATTATATCGATTATTTCATTGGTCATAAACTGCGTTACAGTCGGGTTTACAAGCGAGGCGTTCCTAATCAATTTGAGCACATTTTGCAATATAAAAGTGTCGGCGCGCGCGTGACCGCCGCGCCGTATCGCCAATCGGTGCGCGGACGCAGTCCCGGTAAGGCTTCGTGTAGGCTTTATTAACATTTTCTTAATTTTTAATGATCAAGTTTAAGTTAAGTTAATAAGAAATAAGCTTTACCAAAAACCCATAATAATATTGTATTTTTCAGCAAAAATAAAAAAATTAAAATCGTTGGAGAAGAATCAAAGAACGAAAAACGCATAACATTTATTCCAATGAATAATTTTATAACAAGCCATCAAAAATCAAATGTAATGGAACATGCTGTGTAACTCACAATTTTGGTTAATTAAGTTAAATACTTGACACTACCCCTAATAGCGTAATCTATCACCTAACTAAGTAAAGTGACAATATCTCGTTAGAAAAAGAGAAATGTAAATGTAATGTCCCTTAATAAATGTTGCCAAAATTCAAACATAATTTTGTTATTTAAAAATGCAAATTTCGCATTAGGTCCTTTTTGGTAAGAATTACCATGCGGTTATGTCACCATCCTTGAAGACTAAGTTGGAGTACGCTACTACTTGTATTTAGGCATTGAGGCAACTGCACTGGCAACTCTACATTGGTAACACCGCCTCTTAAATAACAAGTATGGACTTTCTGATTATGCAACAATTGTAGACATGGTATAAAATAAAAGACCAACTTCTACTCCCCTTTCCTAGCGAGCAGACGTGTGGATGTGAATGGGCCCTTACCGCCGATGGTCGATACCGCACTGACTTATTGAATCCCGCTGCAATTAGAGCCTCCATCCGCACACCATTGCTTAAAAATTCACTCGAAATACATTTAAACTACATATTATACGTTAGTAGAATTGTAGGTAGGTTTCGACCCCCTACCTCTTGAAATTTTTGCGCGGCTGTGAACTGATCATTTAACTTAAGTTACAATGTGATCATTATAAACTTCTGTTCATAAAAAAATATCAAAATAATACATATTTTACTTACGATTACGTTTATATACATTGATTTGATCACACTAAGATTACAATCTTGTATAATGAAAGATATTAAACTGATCAGCGTAGTTATTCTGGCGTCTCCAGAAACATCGACCAGTCGCGACAACAGTTCTTTATAAAACCGTCGTGCTCCCGGCCCCGAAGTAGGTCCTTGGGGGCCGGTAGGTAGTCTCTACCGCAAAAAGTAACAAAGTAACTTACAAACAAAGCCTGCCTTTTTGATTATTTGAAACCTACGGGTCGTCAGGCTATCTTTGTACTATAGTCTTTAAAAACAATCGCAAACAACTTTAACGTTCTAAAATTCTGTAATATAATGTACTCTCCAATTGGACGAACAATTTTACCATCTATGTATAAATGAATATTTTTTTGAAGGGTTGACCTTGACTTTATACAAAATTCTATCATACACATTTAATAATTCACATATCAAATTATTTATAAGAAAAGCCTTAAATCTTACAGGCTTCTTAAACAAACGTTAACACCTCTGGGACACGTTTTTACCACCGCAGGGTCTGGAAGGTCCCAACAGCCGGCGAACATGGCCCGAAGCCTAAAAAGGCATTTCAATTACCACTAATGAATCAAGCGAGCGTGTCGATACCGCTTATCGCCGAACTGTCCCTAATTGAGGGAAAGTGTTACCCGAGATCGAACCTTAGCCCTTTCTAATAGAGGTTATAGAGCACAATGTAAGACATCTGTCGCTAAATGTCACGGCCAAAGGACACTTGTCGATGCGCAAGCGCCGCTGGCCATCTCTCTATTTGCTTACACCTTACGACAACGACACGACGGCGTAGCTTATATTGTTTGATTATTTTGATTTAAAAAACTTGTCTCATTAAATTTAATTTTTAACTTGATGTGATTGCGTACATTTTACTTTTTAATTTATCAATTCAACTAGTTATACGTATATCATGTTTTATAAATTACTAATTTCATTACCTATCACTGCACGAGAATATTCATCCTTCACAAAAAAGTACAATAATGGTTACTCAAGCAAGTCGTAAGTACTTCACTATTGATAGGTGCTTACTACAATTAGTAGTTAAAAGTATCAATGATAGATATTTAAAGATAGATAGTAGATAATAGTATCTAGATATTAATTAAGTGAATACTAAAACTTTTCCTATCTTATACAACCATATCAGACAGACCAGACATACAACCAAATGACTACACATTTTAGAGCCAAAAATATCAATAACCAACAGTAGCATTCTATTAGTTAATCGAACCTAGGTTCTGCTAGTCGTGTCGGTCCCGCGGGCGGCGACGGCGCCCTGCGTGTCGCCGCAGATACTGGTTTGATTGCAAAGGGCGAACGCCACTTTCACCGTTGTTACCGTCAATAGAGCGGAACACAAGTTTTTCTACTTGTTTATAACCATTACCTTGTTAAAAAACGAAAATATAACCCATTTTAAAAATAAAACAGTCTTCTGTTGCCAATAACAATATAATTATAAATATTTAAAAAGTTAAGTTAAAGGGCACTTGGGATAAATTTTTTTTTAATTAATTTGAAACTTTTCCATTTCAACGAATAAATCTGGTAAAATTAAAGCGAAATCATAATACAATAAAATGTTAATCTATTCGAAATTTAATTCTTATTAAACCTTTCGCTAAAATAAATAAAAATACTCTGAACTTAGTCATAATTTGTGTCTACAAATAACTGGTCAAACAATAGAAAAACAAAACATCTCAAAAGTTTCACTTCTTAAATGTCGTGACAGGAGGAGGATAAATATATAATTCGATCCATAGAAAGCAGCAGTTTATGAGTTGGAACCAATAAACTCCTTGTCATGAGATGTGTTCTTTATCAATTTTTATATAAAACACGATTGCCAACGTGCTTCAAATTTATATACAAAATTGATATGAAAGCCAAATTTTTAGTGAAATATTTTTAGCAGATTAAACATGCAACGCCAAAAGTAAAAAGGATGAAAGGCGCATTAGAAGACATGTATCACAGCGTATTATTTGGCAAAGATGCTATCAGGTATAAATATCGCAAACAAATATAGTGTAAAAAGTGAAGCGAGCGGCGTGCGTGCAGCGGCCCGCGACCTAGGCGCGGGACTATCGACAAATAACGCATGCTTTATCGATCCTTTATATTAATGGGCATCTTATACAAAATTTAAGTTGACAGAAATTGGTCGTCTGTACGCTATATGCAATATAGAGTGAAACGATATCTGTCCCAACCCGTGATAATGTTTGATCCATCTCAGGTATAAATGAGACTTTCAAACTTCCTAAACAGTGTAAAAAATAATTGATTGATAAACTAGTTTTAGGTAGGTTGATTGATAAACTAATTGGTGACATATGATAAAGCTTATTTTAGTACAACATCGCTCATGTTCTAAAAAGGAAAGTACTTCATAATAATAGTGCTGCGAGTTGATAACTCCTTTGTAATCAAACTTACATCAAGCCTCTAGAACTGTTAATTCTCATAGAGCTATAAATACTCTATCTAATCACTTTATTAATTATGGTTAAAATTTTCCGAAGTCATTTTACCTAAATATATAGATAATAATAACCTATAATTAACATTAATTCCATCAAATATAAAATTGTATACACCTAAAAATACAGTTTCACTGAAAGGACGCCGTATAAATGATTAGAAACTACAAAATCAGTAATCTCGTTTTTAAGGTAAGTAGAATTTGATCAGGGTCCAGCCGTATATCCTGTCTGCAGCAGCGCGGTAAGAACGAAGTCCACAGGCATTACCTGAAACAATAGATCAGCCATCAGTAATTGCTTCACGTGTGTCTGAATGTCATTTAATGAGGGTTTAAAAGACCATTGTTATGTCGGGAAAATACCTAAATAAATACGTAACCCTTTAATTTCACAGTTAAAACCGTTTCTATTATCATTGATGAGAACATGAGAAAATATAGTCTAATAATACTTTTGTTACAGAACAAAGGAATGTTTTGTTTAATTGCACTATATTATTAAAATTTTCCATATGTGGCTAAAATTATTTGCACGAACAACTAAACGGAGTCGAGCCAACGAGAAATTTTCCATACACTCGATAATCAAATTAAATATTGTCAAACCCTTTTGATGTTCATTGTAAATCGTGTCTAAAGGGTCTTGTTTACGTTACATACAGCAATCAGTCTCTTTTTAATGCATAAATCTTCGACCAAGTGTACATATTTGAAAAACAGGTACATGGTATTAACAACTATACTGTTATGTCTATAAATGCCCTATGGGCATTCTATGTACAATTCATTCAGTTGTGAGCTAGACGCCATTATTCCAATATCTCGTAGCTTTCACTGTTTATCGATGTATCGCGAACGGATACGTTCATGGCCCTAAATACGGAACAGTTAACAAAAACTATCAAACCATCGCCAATTACAGTAGCAGCTAGTTTTTCAATCGCGAGAACTTTCTTCCATCTCCATATTCATATAAAGAAAGGGTGAAATTATACGCCATGAATATGGAAATGAGTGCGTGGTAAATGCTAAAGTTGAATAACACCCGGTGCTGGCCGAGCACTAGTTTCATTTCACACAGCGAGCCTCACATGCGCTAATTGAATGGTTGTAGCGCAAACATTATACTCAACATAACTGTGAAAGAAAGGCGGAATTTTAAAGCGTTATAAATAAAAATAAACGATTTGAAAAGTAACGTCGCCAGAAAATATGTTTCTGTTAATATTACAACCGATATTTAATTGCTTTACTGTTATTTGTATTCTTTGCTTTTGTTTAACAAACTTTCTTTATGCAAGTTGAGTTTTGCGTTGTATGACAATGCTTAGGTTCTGTTGTAGATTGATAACGTTCTATTATATAGGTACTTAATTATTTACCGGTATTGTATCAGTGATAGGCACAAATCTTTTTTAGAGTGAGATAAATTTAGAACATAGTCTACCGCACTTACAAAATGCGTATTGATAGAATTTACAAATCTTTAGCACTCTCGGGCACGTAGGCTTTCTCACGAGGTTTTCCTTTACAATAAAACATTTTCTAATTCACACATCCCAAAATCTGAAACACACGCATGGGCTCGAACGCCGGGAAAAGCTTGAGATGCTAAGTTTTAAACCGCCAAGCTTCAGTAAATATACTATATAGGCAAATTTCTATAATTATAGGTAGTTAGTGGCTATTGATTGGTGAACGAAATAGTTTATATGTTGATACGACAAAGGACGCGAAGACGCCTGTCTGGAGCTACATAACTCAGCGTTACAATGTCGGTGGCAACAGGAGCAAAGTTCGCCGCGACGCTTGTTATGTTATCATTATCTGCAATCTATCAATACGGAGGCAAAGGGCAAGCGGCGCATTTAGTCAGCGTTAAATTATTACGTTGAACTATAACAACGTTCATTGTACAATTGTAGAATGCGTTTTGCTAATTTCCAGTAATTTTCTCCATTAATTGAACCGTAATTTTTTTAAATATTAAAATAGTACAGGAGCATGCAGTGCACCTGATGGTATGTGGTCACTGCCGCTTATGGACATCAGAAATCAACTTGATATAGAACAGGGAAGAACCCCTGTAGGTAGAAACCTAAAGTCAATCAGAAATGCTTTGGCTCCCAAGATAGGCATGTCATGTAAGTCAGCTGGCAGCCATACCCTTCCAACGAAACGCAAGAACTGCTTTACACTGAACATAGTTGTGGAACTCCTACCTTCCCGGTATATGTCAATAAAATTGTTATTATTATTATTAATAATATTGCATAGATGTAATCCTAACTTTGGCAGTATAAAAAAAATGTGGTTATTAATTCTTTTAACGTGTTGTCACACTTTCTCCCATATCGTGGATGCTATCCGAAGTAAATTCGGGATTAAATCAAGGAAGAGGGGCGCCTCCTGAAGTATCTTGTCCAATCAGCAATACGCAACGTAAATTAAGCATTTATGTGTGTTTATGTATAGCATGTTTATGTATAGTATTTATGTATAGAATTCCCAAAAATCTGAGAAATGATGATTCTACGATCCCTGGAGTTGTATCAGGTTACAAGTACTTTATATTATACACTATAAGCGTTACGTGTTCATGTATTTTGCCGACGATATTTACACTCTTGGGACTTATGCTACGATTTGGACAAACAAAAACGAATATAAAAATACCCAGGACAAATCTCTAAATTCACCATTCAAATATTTGTCAGGAAATTTCAGATATTTCACGGTTCAAACCCGAAACCTACTGCGGATCAGACAGAAGCAAGAATAACATAAAAATATTTACGTAGAGGAACGCACATCGCCCGTTGACCAGGTGTATTAGTGATTTGAAGGAAATAGCCTTAGTATTCAGAGGACATTGATAACCATGTATTTTGGGCTGTGATATCTGAATAAAATTTAATTTGACTTTTTCAAATATACTTCGCCATAAGTACAATAATAATTCTAACGCCTGACCGGCTTGCACATAATAAAGTTTCGTTGTATATCATCTGATCTCGTTGTGAGCGGGGGTGGGGTGTCTGGGGGGGGAAGCGGAGGTCAAGTAATGATACATTCGCACGCCGAACTGAGGTGCGAGGTAATAATGAGTTATGTACGTGATCCAATTATTTGGGCGCGCGCTCATTACGCGCTAAGTGTGAAATATGGCCGGCTTTATTACTACCATCGCCCCCCAGCCACCCCGGCGCCACCCCCGGGCATCTGCAGCGCTGCAACTGTGCTCCACTAAATCATAATAATGTAAGGTGCGGAGCGCAAACGGATCGTGAAACCAGTTCGGTTATTTTCCTACGTTCACTGGGAATTTTTAAAGTCGCAAGGCTTATATGTAGCGCTCCTAATTGTAGGTTTAATATGAATCACCAAGAACCATTTGTATGATGGAAATCATATGAATAATCAGTCCGCCTATCCAAATTACGAGAAGCTCACTTTAAATTAATTACACCTTTAATACTCGTGAGTAAAATATTGTAATGGTTCATGTGGCATATGCCATATATGCCATATATTACATTCATCAAATTACAACATAATACAGCTCTGACAATAGAATACAGCTCTATTACCAGTTGAAAGTTGTGGCGTTGCGTTTAAATTTTAAAGAGATTTTCCATTTTTTAAATATACATAACATAAAGTAAAGAATAATTTAATTTCTATTTTTGAACTTTTATTTTAGTTACACGATGGCACAAAAAATACCTTCACAACGCAACTTTAAAGCAACAAAGTAGACAATAGCAGAAAAACCGCGAGAAACCGTATTAAACGCGCTAATCATATTAATCGTGTACAAGGTAACCGACATACTTACCCTTCGTTTAACCCGCACAACATGGCCAACAATGGAAGCATGACAGCCACTGGGCATTAATCAGCGAGGAGCGAGCTGCCAGCGAGGAGTAATTTACCTCCTCATTAGCACACATTAGCATACGGGGAACGATCACGCGCGTATCGAATCCTATAAACATGACACCCTGACATTTATACCCTTAACGATAATTTCTGTAACATGTACGCTTTAGTTGTAAAAAGTTACACTTAGATTGATATCCCATGACCTGTCATTAGTATTCATATATAACGCAAAGTGATACAACCAGTCTGGTTTGACTGGAGGAATACCATCGTCACACCTAATTCTAGCGTATAGTCATTCTAACAGTTCATGTGTTTCGTCAGAAAGGTGTGGATGCCGAGAGATGGTAAATACAAATGAATCTGTATATCTGAGTTTGAGAATGTATAATAAGAACTAGTTTGAAGATGATCATTTTACGTCCATACATACATACATCGTCACGATTGGCAACAGTTTCCACAGAGCTGCCTCCCTTAGAGATAAGACTCTTCTCATCTTATCGTACCACCCTCAAGGTACCATGGTCACACATGAACGAGTACATAACTGACTCTTAGGACAAACATCTAAGTGCATTTTAATTCTGCCTCGCAGGATTGAAACCGCGATTTGCATGTCAGAACGATGACTGTTAGGATTTTACCAATATAAATGAGAAGTAGGATAATACTCATCTCAATAAATATTTATTATAGAATCAGTTAAATCTGAGTTTGAACACTTGACCTCAGGTGAGCATGAATGTAAAAACTATATGTCTACACACTGGCTTAAAGATTGGCGTGTTAGGGTGTAGTATAGGATTGGGAAGATATTCAGCAGAACAGAACTGAGGTTCCTATCTATCTAGCCTTTAATATTCCAAAGAATGATTAATAAATAAATATCTACCCCAGTTCCTGGGTAACAAAGGTCCATTTATTTGATCATATCAGAAGCGAGGATCAGCGATTCACTAGATATAAATATAGAAAGCTAGAAACGGAAACTTGCCTATTAATAAACACGGTTCGTATTATTATACAATCTACATGTATACTAGCAATTTAATAAGCCTTATCGACCTAACAAGTTTTAATAGACGAACTGACTTATAAATGGGTCATTATGTTGTCAACTGAACACCACTTTACTTATTTACACGCAGCAGTGTTCCGTTGTAGAGATCAATATATTGTATTCAAAGTATATTGTATTATTGAAAGGTGACAATCGATGTGGTTCAACCGGGGAGGTACCACCGTAGACCATCTCAGTCCTCAGTCCAGTATATGCAGTAAGTTACAGATTTCCATAGGCGGCGTTGGCCACTTACCATCTAGTGCTCGTTTGCTAGTTCAACCTTATAAAAAGTATTCATTACAGTACTTCTTTGAAAGCCGCCGTTTAAGGCCAAGAAATTACATAACTTACATGTTTTCTATAAAAGTTTCATTATGATACGTACGTACTAATATAACACGCTAATGGAACGAGCGATACAAAACTATTTCCTGACCACACAGTTCTATCATACATATAATTACTTATTTTATGATACGCTTTTTACAAAATGATTGTTTAACGACCTATCGGAACACGAAGGATCGGTGCAAGTTCTCTAATTCTTCCACGTATTCATCATTCCACTTGGCACCAGGTGTGGCAGGTACAATAGAGGGTTCTGCTGTAATCGAATTAAAATAATTTCCTTATTAACGATCAATTGTATGTCCGTGGCGTCCTTAAATGGAATAACCATGACGTCTTAATCACCGCAGTCAGTGGCAATTATAGGAGCTGGGGGTGCAGCGGGGTGGGTCGGACCTGCCGCGGCTGGAGTTATTCCATTAATTAAATGTGTGTCTCGCGACACCCGCGCCTCCTCTTGCGTAGCTTAGTTATTACTAGAGACATTGTTCTGTTTACCTACCTCTTCATATTAATACAAGTAAACAGATGATTTACATATTATGACGCGACCATATTAGCCAACTAGAGTGACATCTGTGATCGGCTTCATATGGGATCACTTTTAATATAATAGGTAATAGGCGGCAGTACAAACTTAACATCATATCGACTACACCCACGACAGCCACTTAAATTTTATTAATAAAATAGATCGTTCAGATATAACATGAATAAGAGATTTTAATTGCAAGCGAATTACAAGTGAATGATTTCAATTGAAAAAGAGGCCTAGATTACTTAACCAAGAAACATGTTTTATATATAAACAGGTTTTATATTTAAAATAGATTTTAATAAACCATCAGTTTAGACGAAAATGATGAGTTGCCCGAATGTTCTGTTGGGAGCTAATCTGCGGCGCCTCCCCCCGCGGGGTCCTTGCAAAAACAAAGAAGCAAGTAGCGCAGGGCTGTGCTCGCGGAATGCGGATTTATGGAAAGAGTTCGCCGGGAACAGCGCACGAGATATTGGGCCTTGTTATTGCCAATTATAACTTCTAGTAATCTGCGGACCACCGGTGCACTGAAGATAGGTACGCCTTAAAAAGCTGGCTTACAACACGATGTTTAGTGTGATTGATTGTCGTAGGCCAGGATAACGGCGGTTCTGCTCTGCGATGTTAATATTTTGTTAAACCATAAGTACATAGAATACGATTTTGTTAAGCTGGAGATAGGTACCGCCAAGGAATACTAAGATTATTTTATGAGATGATCAGTAGATACTACGACACTACTTATGAGATCTTCAAATAAAATTAGTTAAGTATTAATAAGTAGCAGAATAAACATATACATACACATACAGACATACCGAGTTGTAATTGATTTTATTTGACTTTCATAAAAATATTAGTTTCCATAGTTTTATGACATTAGCACCTAAGCCCTAAACCCAACAGTTTTAATTTTAAACATATTACACGGAAGACTCTCAATACATACCTACATAGTACCGAATATAAATTGTCTTATTAACTTTCTGTTATATATATTTAAAAGACGTGTATATCTCCATGAATTCCGAGTAGGATTGCAACAATGTTGAAGGCTCGCGTGAGTTATGTTCAGCCCTGCGTGGGGCGGGGGTGGGGGGGTCGCACGCTGTTAGAATAAAACATTATTCATAAATAGGATATTGCGGCAGGTGCCGCCCACCGCCGCCGCCGCCCGCCGCCGCCCGCCCACTACAATGCAATTTCAACAAAATAACATGCCTTCAATGCTATTCTAGAACACATTTGGTAGCCTGACTTAAGGCATTCGGAATTTAAAGCGAAACAACTTTTGGGATAGCGGAACATGTAACATTTATGTTAATGTACGAGAGTTCCATTCTATAGCTGAGCTGGAATACCTATCTACACTTTGAACAAATTCTATCTTATAATTCTCGGTTTGAAAAGTGAACCTCTTGAAATTTTGAATCCGCTTGATATAGAAACTTATATATAGATCTTTATATAGAAAAGAAGTTCTATTTGAAGTCAGATACGCTACTTCTCTCTAGGGCTAAGACTATCGCCTCATATGAAAGTGAGCCGGCAACCACACCATTAATCGGAAACGTAAGAACTGCTTCATGCTATAAATTAGTGTGTTATAGTTACCGCCCTGGACTAACCATATTTATGTTACCATATTGTCGTTTTGTTGTATGTAGGTCAGATCTTAAATATTATTTATATTTAACAAAGCAATACAATATTTACATGTTAAAAATATCAACTTTTTATTGTTTACCGTATGATCACATGATCTTTTCTGTTGCTAACATTTAATTTAACGACTTCACACGCTCATTATCTCATATTCGCTGCTCACAACTCCACCTACCATAAAGTAAATAATAAATCTCTTCAACACAAGTCGAGTTACAGTAAGCGAGCAGATCTTATAATTTAACGCGGAGATTACAAACGTAAAAACAAACAGGCAGTTAAGACAAGTGAACGCAAAAACAAAGTATCCACACATGAGCGTTGCCTTCAATAGCTTCGCACGTACGAACACATTCCGCGCCCAGCGCCCAAATCCAAACAAGAAATGGATTAAAGTACTTGTCTCATTCGAAACGAGCCACGAATACCATGATAAGCGAACAATAATGAGTATGTCTGATACGGAGATTCAAGTGCTCTTGTGCCACCGCAACAATTATGCTTCATAACAACAGTAATGTTACCAAGAGACATGATCAAATGAGGCTTTCCATTTCGATAAAGCTTCCAGCAGGAAGCATTCAAGCTTATATCATTGGTATAGACATTTGTATCATTCATAATTGGCAAATAAGGTAATCAGGAAATAGAAAATAATACATTCAAGTAGAACTATACAGTTATGAAAGAGTAGATACATAAAAGGATGGATGTTAAACTCAACAAAGAGGATATTCCTGTTATCATAAATTCATTCATGAGTTTTTTACCTTAAAAGTTCTCAAGGGCAACGATCGCTCATCATGTGTGTTGCATATAAGGTTAAAATTTCGCAGCAAAAAGTAACGGACTTTTTAAAAATTCGCTCAACGCTAATTCTTGCAATATCAAGGGACAGATTCGTGGCCGTGCGGTTAACTCTTACATCGCCAGAATTATCCACCGTCAGTGGAACAAGCGATTAAATCAGCCAAAAAAGCAAATTCACGCTTTAGCAGATCGCATGCGGGCGCGGCATCTATCACGCGCGTATAAATATGCAGCAATTATGGTAACGCGCAAAAAGCGCCGGCGAGTCAATCGTCCGCCGCTCGCCGCCGCTCCTCTAATTGTTTACTTAACTGCCTCTGATTCCGAGAGCTTAGTACATGAGCCGCACGCAACTCCTTTGCAACTCGACCTACCTCAACATAGCCCTTAAGCTCCACTCTGTGACTAACACTGCCATTTTTCATTTTACTGACTCAGGATTGTCTAACCGAAACTGGGTTGATATCCGCCGCATTATTTTATTAACTCAAGAATAATGAATTTTACAAAATAGATGAAGTTACATATGTGAAAAGTCTATGTAAAAATTAAACTAAACAATGCAGATCATATAAAAATATTAGTTCGATTAAGTTTATTTGACAGAATTCGAGATTGTAATAGTTGTAATGAGATTATTTTTTCACCTTTGCACATAATGCTACAATGGTAGAAGTAGTTATATACAAATGAATAAATAAAATAAAATAAATAATATTCTTTCCATATGAGATACCTTTTAATTCTGATGTTTGAAAGATATCTCTGTTACAAAACTATAAAACTAATAAACATACATTATGATTACATTAGATACTGATACCATAACTTGAGTAAAAATGAATGGAATCGGCTAAGATATATCACTTTATCGCACTGGCGATGATGTCAGACTTAATAAATGGTTAAACAGTATGTACTTTTTAGCATAAAAATGAATAGCATAAATTATGGTCCAGCAGTGATTTCATAGCACAATCCGATCGCACTCATTAAGGGCCAATCGCTGCATTAATTACTGCATAGCGGCCGCGGCGCGCCGCACGCACTTTTAAGGACATGTGTGCCGTGGGAACGCCGCGGGAACCAGCAACGTGCTGCGTCGAGCGCACACCTATATACACGCACCACATACATTACGTCTTATCCATCCTGCATTAAACGATCTACGCAATAAAGCGATCGATGTACATCGTACAATTTACGAATAATGGACGATTAGGTCATTACACATATTCAACATTCATATGAGTGGTTCGCGTGATAATTATGTAGATTTACAATGATACTTCTAAGATGCTGGGAGCCTTAGAACACAACATTATATAACCGTGTAGCTCGAACTAAGTTTTTGCTCATTCACACGGAATATTGTTTAATATATTAATTATAATTAGCGTTAATGGCTTCGATATTAATGAATGGAATCGCAACACCTGACTTCCCGTATAAGGTAGGAAGTATGTCACGATATGGCAACACTGTCGATAACATAATGTTGAAGTATGGTGAATTGCTCCATTGTTATTTGTACCAATAATCTTTATATGCGAGTTTTTATTATTATATTATTTAGCCTTTCGAATCTAATAATCGATTTAATTACTCTACCTGATGGCTGCTAATTACATCACTGGACCATATGTGGTTCTGTTTACAGCAAAAAGATGTATAGGTTATCATGGAGAGGTCACACCTGGCTACAATAAATTTTGCTTGAGGACTGACCAACTTTAAAGTGACGTATTTAAACACATTACACGGCGGTTGGGAATGTTTTTGGCAACACGCGTCACGCAGTAGCTAATTGAGATAATGGCGAGTCGTGGTTGGAAGTGATATGTGAATTTTTTTAAACAACGTCAAAGTTTTTGGAAGGTTAAAGTTTTGGTAGAGGCCTAAAGGGTAGAGGCCTAAGGGTTTGGAAGGAATAGGTCCAGACAAACGCGATTTTAACTTTCATTAGGTTTATTACCTATTATTGTGTGTATACGATTGTATACGATGTGTACGGTGATATGATTTTATAGATTGCCAACGACACACCTATCACATGGGCACTATGCCATGCTCAGCTCATAATATTTATTTAAGATGCCGTGTTCTAATTGAAAGGTCTGGTGAGGTATACAACATTGAATACAAATTGAAGACTTTTCAAATTAGTTTTTTAGGGCAACATAGATTTGAGATGGATCTCAGATGCCACCGCTGTCCTGTGTAGAGTCGACAGATTAGTTAGAAGACTACCACCAGATAGGCTACTTCTTCGTCCGTTCTTTTTTTAGATTGAATGAGCAAACGAGCATGCAGTCCACCTGATGGTAAGTGGTTATTGCCCCCGATGGAAATCTGTAAGCAACTTTATATAAAACAGGGTTTCTATATGATGTTGCTACAGATACAGATGGTCGCCACATATATGAGTGTGCCGGTAACCACACCCTTCTAACAAAACGCAAGAACTACTTCACGTTTGAAATAGATGTGCTACTGTTTCGTATGCATAAAATACTTATACTATTATGAATGACGAAACTAATTAAGGCTATAGTACATATGATAATATACTTTTATTGATTTCAACACGTACAACAACATAAAATTCTTTAATTTTATACTTACTAGTCATACATATCATACAAAAAATACTTCCATTACTAAAGTTGATTATAATCAGGTCTGCGCCTCTTATCTACGCAATTCTTAACACCAGGTGGAGTAATGTTTTCTTTTTTGTAACATATTCAACAACTTACACTCAATTTATAGGTTCAAGGTTACATTATTTGCAGCAAAAATATGGATATACAGCAGAAACATGGAACCATGACAAGCCCTAAAGATCTAATAAATCCTTACTAAACATTAAGTTATTATCTATGTGTTTTAAGCTAAAGATAAAACAAAAAGTCATTTAATAGAAAGTAATCGACTGTGGGCATTTGGAGTTTAAAAAATACCTCTTTTTGCACCATTTGAGTAGTCCCATAGAGTCATAGCATTCTATGCCAATCCTTTTTCCATGCCAGCCCTTTTAATAGTACTATATATTCAGCACACATCAAAGATATCCTGGTTAAGAAATTGCCTATTCAAACGCATGTACCCGTCAAGTCTGAAAAACTTACATTTCATACAGTGGCTCATCATAAAATAAAATTACAAGTCGTAAATAACTTGGGCACATCGATGTGGTAGTGATAAGACGGAGAAAAATGGCGGCACAGACAAGTAGGTACTCGTGCATGGCGCCTGTTGGCTCCACCAGTAATATATACCATCGGTAATGGAAACTATCGCTGGAATACTTCGTGTTTTGTGCCGGTGTTCCCATAGAGACTGGTCCACATGAAATGGGCCCACATTCTAGCCTCAATATGCGTTGTGCTGTATGCGTTTTCCAGTAAGAAACGCAGCTGTGTTTGTACTTATAGATATTAATATTCCTGATAATAAGACACGAAAAATACATATGGCTATTAACAATCCTGTTTAAATAATATCTTAGAGCGGAAAAGTCAACCTATTGTTAGATCATATCGTCTGTGTAACCTTTATTCAATTTACTAAAAATTTTACAAATGCTGATCATTTGTAAATTAAATCATACAATTTACAAATGACCACCGGTTCAAGTGTTACATGTGTACAGTGGGAACGGGGCGCAAAAAGATCTCCCATATATCCTAATCAATGAGTAATCGTGTTGAGTAAATAATGGCAGTTGTACAGCAATAATTTAAAAAAGACAAACATTAAAAGAATCTTCGGTCGATAACGTAATTTTTTGTCGTAATGAACAATATGAATTACAGAGGTAAATGTTACATTACAATTCTTATGGTAAAAACATGGTGTCTGTGTGTTAGGAACATCTATTGCGTGTGCACGGCCGGCGCCGCTTCCCCGTACAGATATGATTGACACTCGGTAAAAAACGTTATTCATTAGCCCTAGCTCCAGAATGCAGCACGTAGGAATGGGATCGTCTGTTGCAGCAAAAACGCTGATCGCATGTCCACTTGCAGAATAATCGACGGTTTAATTTCATATTGAACGGTGGACTCACCGCTGACGAGGAACAAGCTTTAAGCGAAATGTGGGTCACATATTTTGGATCGCATTTGGATTATTAGTTTTTATCTAAATCTTGACCTATTTGACAAGCCATGTTTCGGAACGGTCATCAAAGCAGTCTGACGCGCACTGGGGGCTGGGTTCGATACCAGCCAGAAATATCTAAATGATGAATTTAGGTTTCTATTATGGATCTGGATGTTTATACATGTGTTTATATTCATCTCGGTATGTCCATGACGTGTGGGGATAATAAGTACATCGTGGGGTTACCGCATCCGTACCCCTTCATATTTATATCAGTTAGTGGGTATTATTAGAGAATAGTTGAATATGTATATTGAGCTGCATTATAAACACAACAGATCGAGAAATAAGTATTATAACTTATTATAAGATGATTTATGTAATTACTTAGCTACTAAATCTTCCGTATAAAATTTCCTTTACAATATTTTTTGTAGTATAGATATAGAAAATGAGCATGACGTGTCCATCTGATAAGGTAAGTGTCTTCTGGCATGCTTTAGCGTTTCAACTTAGTCTTCTCTGAAGACTAAGTTCGAACGCTTCAAATAAGTATGTCTCTCTTAACCACCCTTAGTTCTTAGTCTTAGTTCACAACTTTCAAACCGGCATACAGCAATTAGCTCTTAACGAAGCGCTGCTGTATTCTGCTTCCACAGCAGCACAGGCAGAAAATGTAGTGAAAGGGTGCGTCCGGGGTCGAACCACAAGGAATTCTTCCATAACCGAAACCTTCCATTTTGCAATAACATATTTTGTTTTATAGAGAAACTAATTTACTAACTCCTTAAGCAATGTACATTATCGCCTATCGTTAACTTGTACACAGTGAGACTACAACCTCGGTACACTGCCCGATAAGTAACACTTACGCTAATCTGAGCAAGCCGGGGTTTGCAACATGGTCTAGCCCACTTACAGTTGCAAATTCATATGCTGATCAAGTGTTTCGTTTAACTATGATTGCGTAACGATTTGATATTAAATTCACAGTGCAGCTAGTCACTCGCTGTCTAGACAGTTAAAAAATATTTTAAAATAGCTTTTGTTATCAGATATAAAAAATGAAAAATGCGACCCACAAACTATTTATTGACTTAACATAAGCGCCAACTATATTAAAGCAAAAAGTCTTATGGGCATTAATTAAAAAAATCCCTCCTTCCAACAGTCGGGTAAAAAAGTGTGTGGCGCCACGATGAAACTACTTAATAATCCTAGCAACGCGCAAAATTAATAGAAAAAATGTAGTAAAGCCCTTAGCAAACGTGTTCTTGGGTACATCATAATGTTTCGTAAATTACATTCCTATAAACAATGTATTAAACATCACTCTATTGAGGATTAATCGGTGACGAATCGGTAAATTTATAATTATCTCCCAAATACAAAGCACTTAATATTGTGTTCCGTAACAGAATGTTTCCCATTGAAACCCATCATGCAAAACCATAAAAACACGTCGTTACCTTAGCAGAACGTTATCTGTCGTTGCGCAAAAACATCTTAATTTTAATTGTCATTTCGAACCGAGTTTAATTTGGGCGATGAACACTTTGTTAACCGGCAACCCGTCCCGAGACCAGTTTATTTGGTTATTCGGTAACCGCATTGCATACTGCGATATTTACATCCAGTCGGTTCTCACGCTTCATTAAAATAATCGCTTACGAAAAGTTTTTGTCTCAAACTTTACGATTGGATGATTGCTCTTCAATTTATGTGGTGGAAGAGTACAAGGCAATACGTCTTCCCTCCAATGTCTGGTACGTAACAGCTATCCTTAATTATATGTCATAGTCGATGACATGCGTAGCGGAGCGGTGACCGGTCTTACACGCAGTGGGTTTCACGTTTGGTCCCCGGCCAGACAGATATCTGAATGATGATTTCTGTTTTGGATCAGTGTGTACGACGCATAAGGAAATCCCAGATTATTCACATCTAATTCGTTTAAAGATAACATTCTTAAGTCTACGCAAACGAAGTCGCGTAGTAGTTTATGCTAGTACTTTGTTGTATGTACCACACAGATGAAGTCGCAGGTTAAAAAAAAAGAAAAAAAAAGTTAAAACAGAAGTTAAAACAAATTATATAATATAATAAATAAAATAAATTATATAAAACAAATTATATATATAGGTATAGTACGCACATTTTAATGATAGATTAAACGTTAACCCGAATCAGCTTTTTATATCGTAAACGCCGTTTCCCGACGCGCCAGCGCCGGCGACCGGTCATCAATGGACGGCCAGCGATGTCATTCACGGCGCCGGTTCATAGAAACGCGCGTTTTTCTGCACCGCCCTGGGAACCGCTCATTACGCGATCACGCACACTGCTCCGAAGTTACAGCCATACCAACTTACAATGTAAACATGTTTAGATTCCATTTCTACTCGTGATATATTATGTACATACGGAAACGTGTAAAAATAGTGTTAAATGGATAAATTGTTTTAAGATACTATACATTACAGATCTTAATAACTGCGACCTGCAACCCATAAATACACCCTGCATACAAAATATGTGCGTAACTGGTATGTTATATTTTAAATTTAATACTCTGTAGTAATTAATTTCAGTACATAAATTGTAGTAATCAAAGTAATATATTTTAATATATTTTACGTATCGTAAATTTTACCCATATGTTGGGTACATTCTTACATTTATATTATTAGGACAATATATCGATGTTTAATAAATATGATTGTACCATATTAATTCTGCAAAGTTTTAAACGCGTGCTATAAATTCTATGCGCAGAACTGTCTAATCGCGCCCACTGTGCGGCGTCAACGCGTCGACGCCGCGTTTTTCTGCCGCTATGAAAATGCATGAGCGAGCGGTCACTCACCACCTCGCCGTCGCCGCTCAGATTTGTCACGTGACTCTCCTGGGAAACTATTGAAATCGCACACCATTAATAACCGCTTTTTGTCCCCATTCGCGGAACGTCGGAACACTGTTCGCACAGAGATTGATCTCATTTTTATAGCCCGGTATGATATTATAGTTCCGCGGCTCTGATCTGGGATGAAAGAGAATGTAAGCCACTTAAATGAAACATTACGTTAATTTAAGACGATTTAAGTTACAGGGTATTGTCTATACATTACTTATAATACTTTCTTTAAATTACTTCTTGCTTTCTCTTTATAAATCTTCATGATCATATTTGCTCCTTAAGATAAGCTTTGAATTACTGTAGCTTAAAATATAACGAAATATTTCAAAAAAAACATAGATATAATGACACAATATTACTAACTTCTGATAATAGCTTCTGGTAATAGTGTAACAGAAAAACTGAAGTCTTCTTCTTAAACTGTAATGGGTTAAGTCATAATCCATCATGCTGGCAAATTTGGAGATAAATGTGGTGGTGGTAAATTTGGAGATAAATAAAAAACTCAAGGGAAATCACCATGATTTCCCTTGAGTTCTTTAAAATTTCATAACTGCCAGAATTCGCTGATATATTAAGTAATATATATTTAGAACTAACATAATATTATTAGAAGCTTCGAATCTGAACTTCCTGCTTGATTGGTCAAATTAGCATACCCCATGTCCATCAGTACTATACTCATCAAAAATATTTCAAAATACCATACGAAAGCTCTCCAACACATTCCAATTAAACAAAACACAGTATATCACAGAATGAGGACTGCACCATCGCCACGAGCTACTCCGACCCGCGGATCACTTTAACTTCTAATGTGTTTTTAATAACACTGCCTCTTCTAACGTCATGACTTCAAACTGCTCTCTAAATTTATGTAAATAAAGCTCTATTCTGTTTCTAAATCCAGAGATTTAATTCAATCCAAGCCTAAACTCTACCAATGTAAAGTTTTATTTACAATATATGCGCAAGCAACCAAGAAATTAAGCGAACGAAGCTACTCTATTAATGAAGGTGTTCCCAAATTTAACTATTGTGTTTATGCCGGCGATAATTGTTATAAATTAAGGCTAATGGCGGGGTCCGCCGGGGGGCGGGCCTAAGCCACAAAAAAAACCCCCCTCACCCCTTTTGTTTGAACACGGCTCCCGTGTCGAACGAGGGTCTTACTTTGACGGCGTTCGTTATTATGTATAGTATTTTAACTTTTAAGACATATGTGACAATTAAGTATTGTACTTGCTGATATTTTAAGGCATTTAAGAGTAGTAGAAGTCTTTGTGGTTGAGTCTGGAGGCACGACCGCCACAAATTTATTTTTTATTACAGCCGTCAATCAATTAATCAATTATTTATTTGATACGTGTATAATATTGCAGATTGTGCTCTTGCTATATTTTACCCTAGCAGTGATAAGGGCAACTGTATTCTGGTTTTAAGGATGTAGTAATTTAGTTCCCGTGTAAGTCATATGAGAACTATTTCAGCTAAGACTAAGTGAGGCTCACACCTATTAAGAATAAATTTAGTTTATGTCGAAAGGTAGTAGTATCCTATCAAAAACACTTCGTGTTAATAAGCCCGTCTAATTCATATAATAACGGACGAATTGACTACCTTGTCTTATGTTGCAATCGGTTAAAATGTCGGCCTTACCTATGTAGTATTAAGATCCAGAAATATATCAAATTCGATCCACAAATTTATGCTACGTTAATTACATACCCATCAAACTTTACTTTCACTAGGAGACATAACTGAGTACTTACCTATTATATGGGTTGAATTAAATGTCTTATTACTGCTTATATGTTATCCTTTCGTTCAGATTTAACTTTGCAGATTTACCTTTTTTGATTTAGCAAGTCATTAATTAAGACAAAACATTAAAAAAACTTCGTTTTAATTAAAAAATTATTATATTTCGTCATCGAAGATTTATTCAATACTACACATATGATTTTTTTCTTTTCCCACAGTACCTGCTGTCATTACGGGTTGAAATCTGTGAAAAAGTTATCTTGAAAAAAAAAACATTTTTAGTATAATTGTTTGCTTTGTTTGCTATAACCTTTCAAACACGCCAAATTTCAATTTTCCCCAGCCGTGGGAAGTGCCCGATAGTTTTGATGAATCAGTCAGTCAGTAGTAAAATCAGCAATAATTAGTTACGAATATCTCAGCAACTGCAGGATATAACTTTCTCAAAGTTTTCAAAAGCATATACAATATAACATTCTAAATTTCATATTTTATGCCGGGGGATAACAAAGTTATAGTAGGGTTTCCCCCTAACACGTTGAACCATTTCGTGTTAATATGGACTGGAGGTTACCAGAATGAATTAGACAAAACAGTACCGTGCTTCACATTTACATCACATCATTTTTGTTTTTTCATAACCAGGGCTTTTTCACTCTACATATACGTATTTTGTTTATAGCATATTTTATAATGTGTAACTTTATTTATTATTTTATTTTGTGTTTAATTATTAAGTATTGGAATGACTTAGGTAGGTATTCACAATGTATTTTATCATGATTGATCAGTTTTGTCCTTTATTTCCGAAACACGAACTGTGTCCTTAGGGATACAGTTCATGTTTCGGTAAAATGCAAGTAAGTTGCTTAGAGTTACGTTATTCATATCGCACACAGTATCGTATTGTCTTAGAATAGGGGTGGCGAGGAAGGTCGCGGGAGGCACGCTCATGATTGATGATGAAAGTGTTTAGGCGGCTAAAACGTGGTTCCGGTTACCGCAAACAACACCGCGGCACGCGGGCGGTCGCGGACACATACGCCTTATGTAACACCAGGTTCATAGCGCTGTTTATGTAGGTACCCATGATGGTCTTGGATCCATCCCCGTTTAGTCAAATATGCCGTTTATTTAAATAAATTAGATATCTTAACGCAAAAGATTTAGGATTCGACCCCCGGCCAGGATATCTTCTCTGAATATTGTGCTTGTATGTTTAACTTATGTACGTTGATGGTACTTTTTTTTTCATTTGATTGAAGTAGCAAACGAGCACGCCTGGACTGCATGCTCGTTTGCTACTTCAATGATGGTGAGTGGTTACGGACGCCCAAGATCACCTGTAAGCAACTTCATGCAGAGGTTTTATTTGAAGTCAATCACAGATGCGTTGCTACTCCAGAGGACTAAGATGATCTCACCTCCTCACCTCAAGACCTCACGTGACCAAACGTGAGCTGACAACCACACCCTTCCACCGAAATCCAAGAACTGCTTCACGCTATACACAGGTGTGGCGATGGTACCTCCCCAATTACACTGGTTGTACCACTTGGTAAACTCTACATACTGTCTACCTGTTTAAAATCTACATGAAAAAGGTATCTTGTCAATTTTTTTTATTAATCCCATTTTTCTTGTGAATTGTGTCATTAAATCTTTTTTAACCAACTAAGACAATCAATATTAATTCATCTACGAGTATGAGTTCCGTACATCACGCACTACCGCCTAAACGCTGAGTGATTTCAATTTAAAATACTCAACAAAGTTATTGTGTAACTTTGTTGAGTATTATGCAGTTAGGTATAAATTATTTAAGGATTATTGTAGATAACATAAATAAACGGAACGACATAATGCCAATCATTCGTAATTTAAATATGATCTGTTTCCTATGTTCCTTAACAATTTTCCTATAATTCACGTCATGACTTAAAGTAATTAGAAATAATCAATAGATAACTAAAAAATATGCAATAAATAATTGGCATTTTAACCTTGATAAAATCCCCGACCAACTTTATCAGAGGATATAAATTAAGGAAAACTTATGGATAACTAAGGCACCGCTTCACAAATGAACACTTTACGCCGTTTATAGAGCTTTGCTATAATCGTTGCTGTGTTTTCCTCAAGCCAACCTAACAAGAAATATTAAACGTATAGTGGTTATTTCGTATGCTGAGATTAGAAAAGAAACAATTTTTGTCGCTCAATTCAATGATGGCAGAGTATTCTGAATATGAGTGGCGATGATATTTAAATGACGGCGGCGCGGCGCTGCGGCCGCTTTGACGGGCATTCCATTCCCAACGGCCACCACCGCCCGCCGCACCGGATTCTACCACTACTTGCACGAATATTAAGTATGGACCATTAATTGTTAAGCTCAAATTAACGGACCGTGAGAAATGGAAGAAAAGTTCGCACAAAAAGTGCATCCGCTCGAGCCCGCATCGCGCATGTTATACTCGTATTTTGAGAAAAAAACATCGTTTTACTAGTTGTTCATTCTGAAGGTGTTGGGGCTTATAAATCGCGGCCGAAATTCGACTGATAAATAAAGCATGAGAGCACGAACATGATATTATTTAGAAGCCGAGGTGACGACGCACCTGCCAAATCGAGGCGGTGCGCTGCCGCGTGGTCTGCCTCGTTTTTAGGCACATAATGCACTCGTGAGCCATCGAGATGAATAATTTTAATGGGATGTAATGACAAACAAAACTCGCGATCCTACAAAAACGTTACAAAACTTTATGATCTCTTCACGTTCCAAATGCAGGCAGAGTTTCGTTCCCATGAAAAAAAATCAATTAAGTACAGGCATTGATTGAAGCTGCGTATGGTTCGATTGCGAATTTCAATACGTATAGATTTGTCGGTGAATGAGACGTGCGGACGGGCTTCGTTTGAATGCCGGGTTTTTGCCGCGCGGATGCAAACATGTCGCGCCCGAATATTCGGCCACGAACTTTTTCGCCGCTTTGAATAAATGAAATATTCATTATAGCATCACAAAGTTACACGGTATGCGCGGGGCTCCGAGCTCACCGCTTATACATATATTCTTAATCTAATTTTTTGCCGTTTCCCTGAATCTTTTCAATGAGAATTATTATACGCAGAGTTCATAAAAAGACCGCTTCAAATTTACTGAGATCGACCTGGTTATTTAAAACTTTTTAAATACATCCAAAATTATACTTTTTATTCTGAGTCTAATACATGCTACATATGTCGACTGAGGCTTATACATGCTACAATGATCGCCGCGATTGTGCCAATGTCCTTTTTACTTAGCGTTGTTACGCTTTAATTTAATTTTTATACCCCACTGCTTCAGAAGGAGGGTAATGTTATCGAGCATAGTTATATATCTATGTATGTCCATTTATTTGACACGCATTTCAACCCAAACGCTTTGACGGATTGTGAGTCACAATCCGACACTTGTGATCACAATTTGTGACATATGACAACTCTTTAGAATCGTCCAAGTTTGCACTGACATAGGTTCTGTGATTTTTTAAAGGCGCATGTAAGAAAAGAGTAGTGGGGAAGAGATGACTTTTCTATTATCATGACTATATAGCATACAAGTCTGTAGTGTGTATAATGTATATCACTACACCACGACCTATCGAAAAGTTCTCGATGAAACTTATCAACTGTAAATTATACAAAAACTAGGAAAAGTAAATAATATTTACCAGCAATCTGTCGAGCGAAAGTAGGTATAACCCATATTGCTTAACTTAAAGATATTTTTCGATTGCGTAGATCCGTTCCACAACTGAATAAAAATAACTCTCAAAAACATTTTAACTAGACGCTACAAAGAACCCTACGTCGCGGCCAGTCGCTGCGACGCGACACACATATATATTCACGGCAAGATATTCAAACAGCATCAAAGAGATCTAAGCAGGATCGGCTCCCACGGCGCGGGCGATGCGAACGCGCAAAAACTCCGCCGAGTTGGTAGAAAGGGGGAAAGAGAAGGCATTCCCGCATGCGGGAAAGCGAGGGGAGGAGGGGCGAATTGCTCGCGCGTCTGCCGCGTGCATACTGATAGCGCGTAATTGTCGCGCGCAAAAACTAAACGCATGATAATCGAGGAAATGCCGCCTGCGCCGCGCCGCCCGGACACCATATCACCGCAGCGATTGTTATCGCCTGTAATCGTTAACAGTTAATAATTAGTCAGCGACCAACTAGGACTGCGAATACGTTTAATGAACCGCCTCTTAATGATGTATAATTGTTAAACTTGTTACGCTCGTCGTAGAAGCTAGTATCCTTAGTTTAGAAGAGGTT
This sequence comes from Cecropterus confusis, assembly GCA_018251515.1. NCBI lineage: Eukaryota > Metazoa > Arthropoda > Insecta > Lepidoptera > Hesperiidae > Cecropterus > Cecropterus confusis. The sequence goes on along the minus strand of DWTU01000005.1, from coordinate 4,416 downwards.
CTTAAACTTATTTCAACTACTGTCAACTGAAGGCATTCTCAGAAAAGTCCATCAAACAAGACAGAAATACGAACGAAATGAGCGATCTAGCCTAGTATGTATGTTTTGATTTTGGTAGTTTATAGTTATAAAAATTAAATGCGCCCAAGTGCGACTCAGACTCGCAGGCGAAGGGTTCCGTAGCATTATCGTTAAATAAAGTTGAACAGTTTTCCAACTACTTACCAATATAAGTTTGTTTTTCATAGAGTTTGTATGTACAAAGTTATGTTATTTGGTTTTTGAAAAAGTGCTATATCTCAAAAACTATCAACCGTATCTTGTTCGAACCAATTTTCGTAGAAAGTTTTGTCCAAATTTTTCACTCTCTTATTTTAATAGTTAGAAGCCCCCCTCCCCCCTTCTAACTTTGGAAGCACTCACTTTGGGGACACTCATTTTTCCACTTTTGAAGCGTCTATCTTTTAAACAATTGATTTTGGCGAAAAATGATTTTAGGAACCTTAATGACATTTTTAAGAACCTATCCATAGACACCCCTCACGTATAGGTTTGATGAACAAAAAATTAGTTTCAGTTCCATGTATGGAGTTCAATTCTTCAATTTATATTGTTTTGTTCAAAATCCGAATAGCGGTTACCAGAATACATCAAACTACAAAGTTACAACTATGTAGGCCCAATAGTTTTGGGAAAAAAATGGCTGTGACATACGGACGGACAGACAGACATGACGAATCTAAAAAGGTTCCGTGTTTTGTCATTTGGCTACGGAACCCTAAAAACCAATCAGTAATCACATCTCAAATTCCTTAAACCTGTTACCATTTTTTCAGGGCTCGTTACCGCCCCCTGTACGTCTCCTGCGACTGTAAGAGGGCAAAATAATAATAAACAGAATAATTCGGCCTCATAAGATTTCTCAAAGACGTCTTTATGTTCCTACGTCACAAAATTTCAATTTACCGTATATGATCGCGACTCGATAGTTTTAATTGATTACTAGGTAAATATTGTTATACTACAAATAAATACTAATTGCATACCAATGACTTTCATTAATTAATTTAATCGCTTCCATGAATTATGGATTTTAATAGATTTTCCATCAGATTAATTTGCTTTAAAGATTTTATAATTTCACCTTTCAGAATATAAAGTCCATTAAGATGCTAAAAAGCATCCGGAGATATTTATAAGTTGGTAAGCAAATTGTTCCTATATGTTAACCCTATATATTTATAGTTACCTACCCTAAATATATTATTTATTCACACATCATTGTCAAATAGGTCGCAAATAAATCCTGCTAGGTATAAACTCGTTATTGGTCTCTGAGACAGCTTACTAGACTATTTAGATCAGGTTGGTTTTCTCGCAATTTTTTCATTCAATGTTTAAACAAGTGATAATCAGTTTCCAAAACGAACAAATCTTTGAAAAATCAATAGTCCGTGACTTCATTTCTGACTGGCCAACCCAGTCTAAAATGAAAGGCTTTAACCCTTTTAAATCTTGGCATCTTGGGAGGAACTCGGCAAAAAAACTTTGGGATCTTCAACGGAATGTCGCTCCAAATTAAATAACACAACGATATATACTTTTTTTTAAAAACAAATTTACATAATATTAAATAATTTAATTTTACTAACTCTTGTATTATGAAATAGCCGAGCAAGCAAAGCACGGCGCAGGCGGTGGGCACCGGGCTGATAATCTAGTTAAATTTATTTATCGTCCGCCTCCCGCGCAGCCTCGACACGCTCGCTGCAATATATTACCAACTGGTTAATATAGCTCCAACCGTAACATTGCTCCAGATAAAATACTTGAGGATATTTGTGTTATTGATTCTATATTTACACCTGCAGGTACACAATTGATCAATTTACACGATTTTGAATTTGTCAGTAGTGGTCTGACGAATGCATCGATGGCTGGGAAATAAATATTGGTATACGAATTTCATTTTAAATCTAAAACTGTAATTTTAATTAAGTGTCTAATCTATAAAAGCGATCTACAAACAGATTAGTTAAACAGGCAAACACAACTTTATTGTGGTAAGGGAAATATATTTATTTTATTCGTGCAAATTTTGGTTCTCAGTGGTAGCAGCGGATCAGTGGCCAATCTCAAGTAAGACCGATCTTATCTGGGGTTGATTTTAAATGTCCATAAACGTCAGTGGCCACTTACAAACAAGTGGACTTCATTTTCGTTTGCTACTTCCATATTATGTAAAAACCTTTCACAATTAACAAATTAATCATAGTTGACTTATATTATACGTATTTATTTGTAACAAAATTTAGTTTATAATTGAAGAGTAAATAGGAGTAGATATGGCAATGTATATAAGTATATCGAAATATCTCGTACAGTGAGCAGCTGAGAATTACAATCCAATATATAAAGCTTTCTATTAAATTAAATATTATCTGGATGATACCTATTAAAGACAATGTAATAAAATAAAATGTTACGTGATTTACCGTAACAATTCTTGGACCAACTCTTATTAAATCTTCTGATACCAAAAACAACTGACATTGTCCATACTCGGCACAAAGGTGACCCCAGGAGTATCCCCCGACTAACGAGTCGCTGTCGGCTAACAATAGTCCCGAGTTCGATCCCGGGCCGCGGCCATCTCGATAGCACGTGCCGCTCTCAGCTGAGTGATTTACTCCTCTGTGTTGAAATGCAATGGTTTATTATAAACAAACCTAGCGCAGCACAAGCTTTACATTTTATTAAGAAGTTTTCACAAAATCTAATGGTTTTCGAAATTTCGAGTCAAGATCAGTCAGATGTGAGAAATTCCAAAATTCGTTCCAAGAAGGAGTGTGGTAAAATTAGCATTATACTGCAATTGCAAGGCTGCAATAGGTCATATTCTAAATACTCCTCAAGTGGGAAGCTCATATTATAGCGGAAAGATTTAATTTCATTGTCCGCCACGCTGGATAAATGTAAATACGTTCACACTTTAGGAAGTTTCAGATAATTATGTTTAGTTATCAGGTAGCCACTTCTCATTTAAAGCTAGTCGAAAACCTGATTACATTTCTTATTTAAACAACAAATAATGGCATCAATACGGAAGTGGCAAGTGGATACCAATCTCATGCATGAATTTACTTTATTTCTACAAATCACTTTTAATTGTGCAATTACACATGGAACAATATCTAGAATCTATCTTCCCAAGAAGGCAATGTTATTTGTTCTTGCATATGCGAGCAGCACATGCATCTCATTATATAAATTGTTTCATACAGCGTGCTTCGAACACATATCTCTTATTATTCTCTCATCAATATTTATAACAAGGCTACATCGTGCAGAAACAATTAAATTTTTCCATGTGATTGATAACAAAGATTTACAATACCAAAAAATATTATACCACCTTCCCTAAGGATTAAGCTTGCTTCCACTATTGAGGTATCGATATAGGTATATTCGATAATATAGGTAGTAGAACGCTTTGTGGTTCGACTTGGCAGACAGCACCACGACAGCAGTGTTAAACACTGCGGTCTAGTTTTTAAGGTAAACATACCCGAGATGTTCCTTTTTTGTCAAAAATAAGTAATAATAATTAATATAACTCTTTAATAACATTTTTAGGTAATAGTTTTATAATTAAATTGTATTAACCAATCGGAAAATATGGATTCATGATTCATGTAGGTCCAAACAATAACTCTATTATTTTATTAAAGTCGCGTCAACTGTCACAAGATAGAAAATGATGAAGCTAATTTGTTTCATGATTAATTTATCTACTAATGTTAAACTGCTAATTTCAAAATATATTATTAAACTAGGGTTGTCACCTGTACCCAGTTTATAATAAAGTATTACACTTTATTATAAAGTGGGTAATTGTACACTATGCTATATTAAAAAAAATAACTTTATGTTGCACGATCTGAGAAGTTGTAACCATTTTTGCGTAAAACAAATATTCTATAGCCACCTTACTAGCAATCTTTATTTTGCTCGGTAAATTGCAGATACATGGGTATCAAGGACTACCTACGTTCCCTATTATATTTGTTTTTCGCCGACTTAAATTCCTCTCACTCCACCCTAAAAGTTGCCTTAGATCTAAAAATTAGGCGAAATATTAATTGTACTGAGTTGTTATTTTAAACCTACGTATTTATTTTTTCCACCCTTTACAGCCAATGTACCTACTTTAATTGCCGAAAAATCAGGTGGCAACCCTATGTACAAAGTAACAAACGAGCGTGCAGTCCTCATGATGGTAAGAGAGAAATGCTGCTAAGAAACACTAATATGATACGATAACATAGGACCACATGCACATCTTAGAGGGTTCGCGCCTCTTCACGCTCGACCTCCCGAAGGGCGCCCGCTCCCTCGTGAGCTCGAGGGACTGGT